>OX579635.1:11818496-11975590 GCA_951230915.1 Antitrichia curtipendula
ATGTGGGAATGTAGATAGATTCCCATGTAGTCAACATTCAATTTATCCATTTCAAAATTTTGACACAATTGAAGGTGTAATCTTGTATTGCCATTGTGGGATTGAAAAATAATTCCTTCGTCAAATAAATGAATCAAAAGTTAGTCTACGTTAAAAAGCCGTTTAGAGGGCATGTTGCAGATTTCAGAACCATGTATTATATGCTAAAGTCCTTGTTTACATATGATATTTGAAAAATATTTAATTAACATGATATAAAGTACAATATCTATTAAAAAATAACCATATGTTGTTCAAAATTCTCATTCAAAGCATAGTGGAAGTCTCTTTTGCCTAATTGGAGAAGCCAAAAACAAAAAAGATTTCTAATTTCAAAGTTCAAACAATATAATCTTGCAATTTATAACAAAGACAATTGTGGGATCTAAAAAGAGCAAACTCTTTACATGTGAAAACAACAATTGTGTAACCATGAGGTTGTGTCTTAGATAAATAACAATATTAGTTTATTGGTAGTGGATAGTGTGGAAATTAAACAAAAAAACATTGAAATCAATGATATGCAAGCAAAATTTTAAAATACTACTACTACTTAAAATAATAATAATTACAAAAATAAGCCCCACCCTACAATCATTTGGACCTCCCCGTAACCAATCCCTAGTTGTAATAGGCAATGTGAATGGGGTGTAGATAGGATTTGGAGGGTCCGACTATTTGGACCCTCCTCCAACCAAACCCTCGTTGTGTTGTGCAATATGAATGTGGTTGTAGATAGGATTTGGAAACTTCGATTCACAAATCCAAGTCAATGTAAAGTTGATGCCATGGTTTGTGTTCAAAGAATAGAGTCAATAAATGGTTGGAGTTCTTATCTCTTATCGTAATGTGAAAATGAACACTTTGGTTCATATAGTCATGAAGGACTTGACATTTGCTTAATTTACTGTTAACAAAAGTTTGAATTTAATAATATAGTAGAACTTCTATAAAGAGTAGGACTGGGACCAATCTAACACATTACATTATAGAGGTTTATTAAATTAGGGGAGGGTCATTTGCATTCATGACATTTGTATGTGAGCCCAGTCAGGACCGGCAATCAATATTATTCCAGAGAGTGCTTCCATTAACAAGTTCTACTGCACGGATCGACTCCTGTTGAGATGTAGACAATAAAGTGATAAACCGCGATAAAAGATAAAAAGAGGATAAAAAGACACTGAGTTCAACCCTGAGTCCTCAATGGCGAAGCCTACCGACACCCAGACCCGGTAAACTGCCCTGAAAACCAATTTACCCGGCCGGTCTCGCCTCCTCCCCCACCCGACCCGTCCCACTCCACTCCATTCCAATCCCTGACCAACCCGGCCCTCACTGGCGCACGAGAAAGCCCGGGGAACAAAGGCAGGTAGGCAGGCAGGCTTTATAATTTGGCGTTGGCCGGTGTCGCTCATTGCAGCTGCACGAGATTGCGGGGGCTTTCACCTCGGGCTCCGTGCGACGACAACGACGGACGCCGCTGCAACCAGGCAGAGAAGTGAAGAAGAAGAAGACGAGTGCACTCATGAGCCTGGCGATATAAAGATGAAATGCTCTGAGCCTCGACCACGCCGAGTAGATTGCGCCAGGGAGTATTAGATCACATTACATTGTCATGCAGCACTAGGAACGGAACTTACTTAGCGATGAATACTCTTATCAGGGCTTCGTGCCGCCTCGGGTCTTTTGCGTCGTCGTCGTCGTCGTCTCCCTAGCTTGGCTGAGAAGTTGTTCGCGATTTTCATTATTGTCGCTGAACTTTTGGTTTGTACAAGAGCCTGGGTGGGCAATTGGTTGCGAGAATTCGTCTGTATTATATACAGCTTCCGTTGGGAGGGGAGAGATTTGTTGCATCTTTAACTTTTGGGGTTGCGATGAGGAGGAGGGTGGTGGCGTGGCGGTACCCGTGTGATTGTCGAAGTCGGGCGGCGATGTTGGTGTTGGTGATGATGTTGATGATTCTGGTCGCCGAGGTGGAATCGACGCGCGTGCGGGTGATGGTGGCCGCGATCGAGACGTCGCCGCCGGGGGTGGTGGTGAAGGACGAGTTCCAAGGCTCTGTGGAGGTGAATGGCGCTCCGGGGACGACGTTGACGAGGGCGAGTATTTCGAATGGGGGGGAGCATATGCATCCCGTGTGGGACGTGGAGAACGAATCCCCGCCGGCGCAGCGTCAGCGGGATCGCAGTTTGTGGGGCATGTCGAAGCGATTGGTGCCTACCGGGCCGAATCCGCTGCACAACTAAACGCGTCGGGAGCAACTTCCGAGGCGGGCAGCCAGGCAGGGACGTTGGAGGAGGAATAGGATTCAAAATTTGCGCAAGTTGATTTGGTGCCGCCCTGAGAAAAAGTTGAGAGAGTATGTTATTATTTAAACCTGGTGCTCCACTCTATCAACTGGCATGGAGTGTGAGTGAGAAACTTACACCGTGGTGGTGAATTTCGGAGCATCGCAGTCCATTGGCGGTGGAATTTAAACACCGTGAGAAAGAATCGTGGAGAGACCTTCGTTGTGTGAAATTTTGAGAAGAGTTGAGTGGACTCCATTTACGAATATTGAGCCGCGTGGACCTACTTGGACAGTGACCAGTTTAAAAGCTTATTTGCAATTCTCGTTGAGCGTGAGCACAAGAGCTTCCCTTTGAATTCTTGGAGCAGCAAGCCGAGTGGCGTTCGGGAAACACTCACTTTTTGGTAACTACCTAACACTGCTTTGGAAATGGTGGCCAACCTTGCAAGAAGCGCGCATTTGGGAACTGGGTGAGGATGGATGAGCCTGGCAATGAATTCACCCGGTAAATGATCTTCACCAGATTGGTACTACTGAGGAGGTTGAAGCAATCAATGGAATTAGCGAAAGCCGACTCTCGGCGTGCTGGACAAGAATCAACCTCGTCATTTCAAAGCGGGGACATGCGCGCAGTACTACCGCTTGATGGAGCCGTTTTAGTTACAGTAGGTGTTTCCACAATAGAGTTCAGCACAGAACTAGCTTACAGTAGTTAATATTCACCTTTTTTTGTTCATAGATCAAGTCCCCACTCAACCCACTTCTATGATCAGCTTGGGTGAGTTGGGTATAAACTTAGAGGAAAGAGAAGAGGGACAGCTTCACCCAATTACTGTAGGACTCCTGCATGAGACTATTATTATAAACATTTCTCAATATGCAGCGAGTAAATGACAGGCGCTTGTGCTGGAGCAGGGCTGTCAAGTTGTATGAGTGTGTGCACTTTTACGCGGTCTATTGATGAATCCTATCGGACTGGCATGCACTGCAACAATTGAGGAATCAAACTGGGATTGGAAGCTCGCTCGATCAGTACCTGTAGATAGATTGCTTGGAGGAAGCAGCAGCTGGGGAATCATTGGGATTCACAGCTAGCGGGGCGTCCATTAAATGTTGATACTATCACAGACAGTTGTCTTGGACATTGCAGCAGCAGCAACGTTGAGTAATAGTAGCGGAGGGTTAGTGTCTGGGTGGTGGTGAATGACAGCCGTTACAGGCGATGGCGCCCTTGCTTGTGTAAAGAAGTCTGAGTCAATAATTGTGAAAGGCTGGTGTGTCATGCCTGAGTTTACCCTTAAGTCATCTCTCGTGATGTCATTTGTTTTTCTTTATGAACCTCCTGCTGTAGTGCTGTACCTCGGCGACAATCGCCTTTATGGCTTCTTTCCATCATTGTGACTGTCAGGCCTGCCTTGTATTCCACGTCCGTAGGCGGCTCCCTGTGGCGCCCATCTAGCAATTTTTTAGTACTTCGCTTCAGCCCCCAATATCATACGGTTTCCTGCAAAGGGTCTGTAATAGTAAATTTAATGTGGGTAAGGTATGTGCTCCCATGACGGCATGTACTCCTATTTCTGAGTTAATACTAAGAGTTTCTAGAATTTAATGAGGTCTCTCTATTCGGGGTGTGAGAAGATGAAATTCTCTGATGGAGAAGGTTGGTCAAAAGGAACATCTGACTGTTAGAATTAATGCGTGATGCGACTCAGACCTGACTAGCAAATCAGTGTCCGTGAGTAGATGATTCATACCAGGTTGTGCCGATGATGCCATGGACTTCATCAATAGCGAATCAGCGTTTGCCTGTTGCGCTATAGCTCTGGAGATTGATTGCAGTTGATGACTGTGGCGTTACAAGTGACTTCCATTACTTCCAGCATCGTCCTGGACATCAGCAAACATGTGATCACCTCTCGACTCTCGATTGAGTGTTGGGGGTTTAGGGTAGTGATGTTATGATCATCCTCACCAGTGCGATATTGACATTTGAAATTATTGGTCCTAGAAGAAGAGGCCGTGATTCTGTGAAGTTAGCAGCAGCTATCATTATCAAGCCTACATAGTTACAACTCAGAAGAAGGGGCGTTACTGTACGCCCGAGGGGGGGTTCGAATCTCTTTTTCTTTTCTTCCGGGAAGGGTATGAAAGACGAATCATTGCCGGCAAACAAAAAGGTGGTTTCGAGATGGCTTATTTAGCCTGAAGAAAAGCGCCAAATGACTGACCCCGCCAGCCCCCTGAAGGAATAAGAAAATGGTTTGTAAGCACGATGATTCGGATACTGTATAATCTCGAATGCGTAACTTACGGAGGTGATGAATGGGTTTCTACAGCATACTGTACTTTGGGGTCAATAGTACCATTCGTTTTAAGCTTAACTGGTGGCGAAATGTCTTCCCTTGTACAACCCACCCCACCCCACATCCTGCCACAACAAAAGACAAAAGCTCTACGCTACAGTAGTAACCGAGTTTTCTAAGACTCAACTTACTGCTGTTGCGAGTGACACGACTGTCAGAACAAATTCGTAGTGGGTCCTTTCAATCTGAGAAATATTATATCTAAGTGGCCTGTAGCAGAGACTTTGACTGCTAATTGGAAGTACAGCTTACATGGTCATGACCGACGCTAAAATGTGCCATGTCCTGTTCGACTCGGTCACGCCCAATCGTCCTAATAATATTTCTAACTATCCGATTTATACCGGCCCATTCATACTGGCCCAAATGTAGCAAGTCTACTTTGATCTGAACCAATCATGATTGTAAAGTCGACCACTGCAACAAAAGGACAGACATGTGTGGGGACAGTAAGCAGTTTGGGTTCGTTCCCAGTCCTGTGTACTGTGAAAAGATTACAAGGCAATATGGGTTCCAGAAGAACCATCTTTATTGACCTGAATCAGGTGGATCTGCAGAAGACCCCAGATGTAAGTATGGAGGGGCTGTCGTGCCTGGAGCAGAGGGATCTGTGACATCATGACCAAAGGGTCCCCTAATTTTCAAGGTTTTACGCGACTCTCATCGTCTCAGTACGCGTTTCTCACCAATGTACCCACAAAACCGCGTTCGCAAGAAAATCAGTGAATCGGCAATACAATGAAAAAGACATCTCATTTATGATGATCTAGCATCCACCAACTTCTAGACAGGCAGAATGTTAAATAAATGCAACATCCTTTATGCAGCATAAAGGAGAAAGTAAATCTGCGCGCCAAATTGCCCACTGATCCTGATTACCGATTAACGGTGTCAATTGCTCAGGTTATAGCACGCTCACGTTAATGTTCAAGGATAAATAGTAACAGGTAATGGCAAACCTGATGCGACTGATGGTTAGACTTTGCTTAGGTGGCCCCCCCGCATCGGCATCCATTCATCGTCCATGACTTCGTACAAGAATATCTGGTTACAAAACTTCCCCAAGGGTTACCGATTTCAACTGGCATGCATATTCACAAACCGAAGACTCATCCACAACACCCTTCTTCTGACAGCAACCGCGTCTGTGCATCAAACTATCCTGCTTCACTATGCGGACTGACAGGCATGGACTCTCATCCAGTATGGTCACACTAGATGGAAGTACTTCAAAACTGATCTCTTATTCGCTCTCCTCTGAAGAATAAGTACACGGATTAACACCATCAACAATCGTTAGGTACAGATACCTGAGGATGGTTAGAGCTTTGACAAAATTCTACTCTGGCAGGGATAGCTCGGTTTAAGGTACCATCACTGTCCCCTATGCAGCCAACTAAGATTTACTTGCCACAAACTGCTTGGAATTGGGACGACATGCTGCTGCAGCGTCAGTCTCAATGAAATGAAACTTGCAGTTAGTCGTTGGCAGGCTCCTCATTTATCCCACAATCAATCGACTGAGATGGCCTACAGTTAAAAATCTAACGATGAGAAAATACGATGGAAATAAATCATTATCTGGCAAAATGGACAATGACAAACATATTGACCAGCTGGATATACTAATGAACAGCAAAATTTCAGACCAACTAAGAGAAACTTTACTGAACCACATGGTACAAATTACCAAAGGTATTGGTGCACAGCGTGCAGGTGCATACAGCTCGGAAGGCGGCGGTTGTCAACAATGATGTGCAAAATTGATTGGACTACGAGCCAGAGGATTAGAATGGGCATGAAGTTTAGCTGGTTGGAGGAGATGATTGGAAGGCTGCTATAAGAGCTTCAGCCCGTGTCTCTATCTCTCTGATGTACTCAGCCAAAACTCGTTGCTGATACGACCCATTCTCCTGCACAAATACAATAGTTCATCAACAGGAACTCCCTTCGAACAGAATATAGCAAAACGCAGGTCTCAAGAGTATGACAACTGGAAGACACGATATGGAACCCAAATCACAGCTCTGGACACACTATGTCTCCATCGAGTAATTTTCTGTTGCACTGCAAATTGAATGGAGGACAACTGCTATACAGATACTCATCTGCCACCGACATAACAAGCGTGGATCTGACTTAAATATCCCGACAATCTACCTATGAGACACTTTACATAGCATGAGCTGGGGTGTAAGTCTGCCTCAAAGATTTAGAGATTACTCACAGTCCTCATGAGTGTTCGTTCTATTCTCCTATCTACCACTTTGAAAAAATCTTCGGATAATACTGTGCCGCCCCCATATGTGAGTCCATCCCTCAAGAGGTCATTCCATTTATCCTCATCCGCTGAACGAAAAAAATAACATGAGATTTCAGGAATCCAAAAACAAAACATGCATGGTTAAGACGACAAACTCATATATAAGTAAAATTAACAGCTCCAAATCAACCATGAATTTCTGTCTACTATGAGAGTATTCATGAAGGTTGACTTGCTGAGCGATGTCTATGTAATAGTCAGCTTGCATCCAGTTCGAAAACATACCATCTAGGACTTTCTCAAGCAGCTCTTCCGCTTTATCGACAACACCATCTGAAACCAGAAGAACAATATGTCAAATAGTGTTAAAAAATGTGATTACATTGACAAAATAATCTCAGCAGAATTGATGATAGGGACGAATTCCATACCTTTAGTAGCATAGCTGCGTTTGGAAAGTAAACAAGCTGCATAGAGCTGCAAAACTTTCTCGAGTATAGCTACCAAACCAGGTTTATCCTGGTCTTCCTTGGCCTGACACACAGCGCAATTATCAGATCTTTTCCGATTACATAGAAGATGCAAGTGACAACCAATTTAGGATGGGCAATTACGGCGGAATTAAGACAAAACAGGAGTCCGTAATGCAGACATAAATACTTGACGAATGTACTTTTCAGAGTATCTGGCAACAAAGGAAAAATCAGTTCTTACTTGTCGTAATTGCGCACTGACTTCAGACAAAAAACTTTCATCTAAAAAGTTCTCCAATTCCCTCTTCTCTACCTCCTGTTATGCAGTCAGCACAACAATTATTACTGCAAGATAATGCTGTAAAGCACATGACTCACGAGATCCCTTCCGGGATCGCTTAAAGATATGAAAAGGCTCAAAAGAATTTACTCAACATTATGTTTTAAGATTAATTTCTAGAGAGGTATCAAACTCATAGTTACACAAAAAAATTGTGCTGGTGATTTCATTAGAAGTAAACGAAACGAGAAGCTCGGAGTAGACGATTGATTTGGAACTAAACAAGAAAGATGTCCGTACCTTTCGCATCTCTAGAAGAGTGGCTTGACTTTTTGGTGGCCAAACGATTTCGTCGCCTTCTTCCGCCAAAGGTTGGATGATCGCCTTCAGAACATCTGTGGACGACTCAATTTTCTCCTATACAAAATCCAAACATAATGCCAAATATAAGGAACAGTTGGACAAATCGGATGTAAATTCTTACTCCCTACAATGTTCTGGGTTCACAAAACCTGTGATGACCGTACCTTTGTCTTACTTACAATACGCTCGACAATATTCATAATTTGAGAAGCCAGCTCTTCATACTCTTCCTGCACATAGCATTTCACAAGCAGCATTAGACTAATCCATCGATAAGAACCACTCGCAACCAGACATCCCATCTGAAAGGAATTAAGATCTTCCAGGGAGAATAAGTACTGTTGCTTCGAGGCAATGCGACCCACTATAAAGAGGTGTCGCTCAATATTAGAAGATCACTACCGCTGATAATTCCAGTGTGGTGTGGCCATTCCCCGGGGGCAAAATAACTTATATTCAAAGTGTGCATCAAGTTGGTACTGACTAAATTTCAGCATCTAGAAGATAAATATTTTAAACTAAGTGTGACGTGGAAGTAGATTACAAACCACAAAATGTCTACCAAGTCCACTCCACTAAACCATGTCGTTTATACAATGCATTCGTTGCTTATACCTGATCGTACTATAATCACTTCATGACAATAGATCTTCGTCTCGATAATTGCGCATTAAAAATCTCATGCTTGCAACAAGCAACAGCTGTCGAACAATTCTTGTTCATCGAATGCTGGATCCCAGTAAAGCGTGATGACAAGGCAAACTTACTCTGTCGTCATCTGTTGTGCAAAGGTCTGCCCGAGCAGCAAGACGTAGCCAGAACGGAGCATCAAATGCTAAGACATTCTCTGCCACTAACTGCGCCATCTGAATGACATTTCAGCTAATAATTAGTGACGTGGAAGATGACGACAATCACGCAATGCTTGGCGATTGTATCTATTCGTATCTTTGATTCTGCGAAATATACAAGCAAACTCCGCGTACGTAGTTGTTAACAGAATTAAAAATAGCGACTACTCTGCAGTTTAAAATTCACATATGTACTCACATTGTGATACTCAGTACTCCGAAGATTGTCAATAAGACGATCGATTTCTACTGTCGTTTTAAATGCTTTCTCGGTCCCTGCACCAAAACCTGATGCAGCAACTAGTGTCGTGTTCCTGGACACCCCCAAGAACCACTCAAAATGCTTAATTCAACACCGGATTCTTCAAACTATCTTTAATTTCACAGGACGCGTTCAGAGAAGTGCGGTCGATTGAGAGAAAGCAAGCGAACAACACACCCCGACGCAAAAGAGAACTACCTTGATATGGTAGAGACATGAAGGGAAAGAGGCAATACTTGTCGCCGGAAGTCGCTAGTCCTCAATCCACATTTAAATCTGCTCCATCCCTTAACCATTATCCATTCGTCAATGCCCTGGAGACTATTGTTCATAGCAAATTTCAACTCACTGCATTTTATGAAGATGTATCTATACAAGAGAATGCCAATTTAAGATAAAATGTCAAAGTCTCCTCATTAAGCTTGAAAATATCCTCACGAAATAGATACAAAATCTTGTTGAGAATCTGTAAATGCAGACCTCCGTACAACATCTGTTCGAATATTACCTCACTAACCAGTATGCAGAATCGGATAAATGCAAATTTTACTAGAACTCTAAACCTCACTCTCCATCTGCAGATCAGATTAGAACATTCTCAAGGTTTCATACAATCCTAATAAAACCTATTTTTTCTGTTCGCAATGCAAAGATCATGAAGGAGCTTCACATTGTCGCCAATTCAACTCTGCAATCCAAGGAATTATAATTCACATACATCCTCCAAATATCCATTATTGCTCCGACTGAATAAATTCACGCCATACCTGACGACTGCGAAAAACCTCCAACCCCGCAGGCACAAGGATAGTTCCAACTACCGAAACGCTGGCCATGGCGCATTGACCAGCCATTGCCGCTCCTTTTCAAATTCCAGCCTTCAAATAATCTCTGCAATCAATCGTAGAGAAAAGCTTCCAGAACTCCAATGCAAGCGAAAACCTTAACATCTCATTCCGCAAATTACAGTAAGGACTCCGCGTTCAACCTCGCTGCAGATTCCGAATCAAACGATTCAAATGGAACATCATGTGAACGAGTGGTGAAAATTTGCTGCGGTTCCACCACAGCCTCTATCGCGAGTCTTCCAAAACGAGCGGGCCGGGTGGCCAAAGTCTCACCCGCTCCGGGATACGCCCGCTCGTCTATCCGGGCGACCTAGGGGGGAGGTTGAGTAGCTGGCGCCTCGCTGGACTCATTTCATTTGTTACGTAACGGACCACTCCACGTGGATTATCTTACGTGGACAGGATGACTTGGATATCACACCCGGAAGCCGGCCAGCAATGCAGTACCGGTTATTTTATTATTTATTCCCACAGGTTGCTATCACTGGTTCACCGAATTCAGGCTTTTGCTTAGGCACCGTTCATACTATACACTGTACACTGTGGGCTAATTATAAGGGGTGCAACAAAACATGCATTTTTTTTTGGTAATTTATGCTATAAATTGGTCATGATACATTTTAGGATTGTAAAATGCATTAAGCTTACCCCGGTATGTGGGAAGCGAGACATCTTGGGGAGGGCCAGGGTGAATTGACCCCTCATTGCACAGCAGTTTACCCCTGGGAAAAAAACTGCAATTTTTTATTTGTAGCACATGATAAAATTTGAAAATTCTGAATTCGTGATATTAGTAATCGGGAGGGCCCACATTATGGTATGTGGATGAGATGAAGAAATTTAAGAAAACGGAGCACCAAATAGGGAGCAATTTTTTACAATTATCCTTGGATGGGGCAATGAAGGGGTCAATCCTCCCTGGTCCTTGTGGGAGAGGGAAAAGTTGTTTTTTTCCATTTTGGACGGCTCCAGTACTTAGTAGTTAGGGTCATCATTTCTTGCCAAATAATTAATTACCCCCTAAATGCCCAAGGCACCAAATTCTGGTGTCAACAATACTTTGAAGTTAAATAAGACCCAACTAAGTTGCTATTTAAAGCATTTTTTATATTTTATACAAACTCTTTTTGAAGTCTAGTTTTAGCACCAAAAATTCGATTTTGAAAATGAATGATTATGATTTTTCTAATCAAGATTTTGTGCAAGGGTGTCCATTGCAATCTTGACTTTCTATAGTGTTGAAAGCTCTTGGAAATGAGCCTCAAATACACTAGATCTTGGAGAAAAAATCACGTTGAAAATTCATTTAAAAACATTGTAGAGTACATTTTGAGAAGCTATAAATTAATTGGGATTATGTATGTTAGGACCTTCAAACTCATATTTTTTTGGTGACCAATTTTTTAGATTTCATATGCAAAAAGAGAGCTAAAAGATTTTCATAGCTTTAATACCTTCATGATCAAACATTATAATCTTTCAATCTCTAAATGACATTGTTGTGTTTTCTTTTCCTATGTGATCTCTAACATGTTTAGTTTACATTTGTACGGTTACAATTTAAGAAAAATTGAAAGAACTTATCAAAATGTTTTCTTTTTGTTCAATTTAGAACAAATTCTAATAAACTCAAAATAGGCCTTGGCCATTTAGAGATTAAAGTTAGCAATGTGACTTGGCAAATGCTTAAAAATAGAATTAATTGTTCCTTTTCAATATGTTTTTTCTTTTGAAAAAATAATATCTCAACAATTCCAACATTTGTTTTTAGAAGTACATTTTTTTGGTAATCTTGACTAGGTATGATAATGTATAAAAGTGCTTCCTACCATGGAGTGATTAATTTTGTAGTTCATGACTTTTCATACATCTTATATTCAAAATATGAATTGAGATATTTCAAATTTCATCCTCGGCAATAAATAACATGTTTTGCATTTCCACAATAGATGAGATCTTCTTTCTTGATTGCACTTTGTTCACAACCTTTAAACAATAAGATTACTTAAAACCATAATAAATCTAGAATTTAAATATATGTTTATTGCACAATGTTCAATTTTTAAACAGTGAAATGAAGGCATGATTTTAGAAAATCTATCAATTCAGCATGTTATATCCAAATGTTATTCTGAGAAGTCACCCAAATTTATTTGGATTTTGATTTAATATGATAAAAAAACAAAAAGCTCTTTGATATAAAATAATTATTTTTTTGACAAATTTACTTGATTATTTATGAAATGATCTTAAGCCAAGGAGGCCTAACATTAACAATGCATCATCCCAATGAATCTAAAGAAGCTCAAAATTATTGAATTATGAAAAGCATGCTATACACTAAATCTTTGAAAATATGGATTCAAAATCATTTAGCTACACATATATTATATCATAGATTGCATAATCTTCAAATTCCAAAATTTTATTTTATATGCAAAAAAATTATTGGTTGAAATTGTTAAAGCAATTTCTTTTTACTTAGTTATAACCAAAATAATTACAAATTTCAGTATGTGCTAAAGCCTCTTATAGTATGACTATTTGTTTCAACTATTGTGAAAAGTTGAACTAAGAATTGACATTTGCCTCTACTTTGACATTAAGTGAATTTGCAAAGCACACTAATAAAAAAAACCCTAATAATCCAACAAAAGTAGAAGTTAATATAATGGATTTCCGATTGTATAGAATGTGAATTACAACAGAATAAACAAATTTTAATATCCTCTACACTCACAAAATATCTTAATCAAAATCAATGTAAAGATAAAGATAAAATATGCTATTCAATTTCACACAATAATTGGGATACCCAGTTGGTGTAATTGTATAGATTTGCATTGCTCATTACATTAGAAAAGTCTATACCTATCCATTCTCAATAACCAAATATTTATTCAATAATTGAAAAGGATTTGAGTTTATTTTCTAGTGGAAACAAGCCTAATTTGACATGTAGAGACCAAGGAAACAAAACTGTGAGAAGACCTACATGGCATCATAGACCGCTTGTGCGTCTTCTTATGGGTCATTTCTCTAGTCTTCCATTACTAAATTCTTACTAATGATTGACAAATGCATATTAAATGTTATTGAGTTATGCTAAAATAGAATGGAATTAATATCTACAGAAATTTTATATACATTAATATTCAAAGAACTGTAGCATTGAAATATAGTGTCTCTCAAAAAAAAATTTACATTAACAAAAAATTGCCATAGCTAATTGAGGAATTAAAGATTTTAAGCAAAATTTTGATATGTTGTGGTACAAGTATTGCCTTTGCATAAAAAAGTTTTTCCATTTCTTTTAGCACTCTTTGTATTTTGGGTAAGAATTTTACAAATTTAAAAAAAAATTGAGTAAAATTTTATTGACTAAAATATGACTCCAAATTTTTTAAGCTATTTTATCATTCACTCCAAAAAAATCCAAAAATTGTAGAAAATTCAAAAAGTATGTAAAATGGTTATATATTTATTTACATGATTTAAAAATAAAACTGTAGTGAATTATAAGAAATACGAAACTTTGGTAACATACTTTAGTCAATAATATGTCACTCGATAAAATTTAAAAATGTGTGAAATTCTTACCAAAAAATTCTCAAAATAAGTCTCATTTTGTTTACTAAAAGATCTTGAAAAAAATGTACTTGTAGTAAGAGGATTATTTTTTACTAATAAACTTAATTAAATTATTAAAAAACTCAAAAAAAAATTTAAAACTTCAAAAAAATATTTTATACAAGTATGTTACTTGCACTTCAACATGTCCAAAAATTGTTGGGAAACCTAATTCCTCAATTAAAATATGGCAATTTTTGAATAGTTATAAGAGCCACTACTTTTATTATTGATTATTTCATCGTTCAAATTGCATGAACATAATAAGGTAACTAAACCTAATTTCGACCACTTTTTAAAACCAACCCCTACAAATTCTTGTCTAAAATGAACTCTCATTATAGATGAGAGTTCATGGTTGGTTTTAGAAACATCTATTTCTGACACTTTGAAAAATTTGTAGTTGATTTACATGGTGTCCAAAAAACACATTCTAACAAACACCTAAAATGCCCCTTTTGACTACCAACAGGACCCTTCTAAAAGTTTTTCAATATAATCATGGGAACCATGTTCAATTGCTTATTTGTACAATTTCAGATGTTAGTAGTTACCTTTCTAAATGAAAACCGTTGTTAGCAACTAAGCATAAGGTAAAGCCACCCGTGACCGACCCAAGAAGCAATCATGGACACGATTTGGAGTAGTACAAGGCAAAGCAAATATTTCCAGAGGTACCAAGATAGAAGCGATCATGGGGATTGCCAAAACATTTGGTTATTTTTATTGCATGAACTAAAATTACTATGATTTTCTTTTCTTTGGTAAACATATGGCCTTCAAGGGTTGTAGCCAGACTGCCACAACACAACAACCCAAAAAAATAACTACAATTTTTTTTGAAAGGTAAAAAGTTGGTCTAGACCCCATGTCCAATGCCCAGAATGATTCACTCCCGATCATTCAAGAACTACTTTTCCCCGCTCATTACTTCCTACTTTCTTGCTCACTACTTTGGAACATGTGTCATAACCTTACGCGTTGCAACCTTGAAAAGGAGCTCAAAAAACATTATTCCAAGCTTTTGGTGGGGAATTTGTTCCTACCTTCGTTGAAAATAATTACACCATAGCTTTTCACGAGCTGAGTTTCCCTTCTGTGGCCCATGCACACACTCACTCCTGCTGACTAGATCATGTTGGATTTCCAATATTAAATAACTGGAAATGCGAGAATGAATCTAGAAAAGGACGGACGGAGGGGACGCTGAGGGACTTGTTCAGAATCTTCGATTCCCCCGCAGCCAGGAACACAAGTGAAGCGGCTTTCTGCAGTCTGAGGTACGGGGTATAAGTTAGTGCTCATTTCTGATACTTTGTCTTTCTGGGAAAAGATCTGGGTAGTATCAGGAATTGAACCGAACATCTTGACTTGGAAGAGCAGATCATATCATATCCGTGTTTGTGACAAATGTTTAGCCCGTAAAGGATGCGGCCCTGTGACCCAATGTAGTCACCAAAATGCTTAGATTATTGGACCAACAGGTATATTCTTTGTTTCTACTGTTGAGTTATTTGTCAGTCACTTTTGGGCCTTGGCATCCTTTAACCCCTAAAGGACCAGCCTGTAGAATTTGGCAACATAAAAAAATTGGGTAGGTACGTGTGGCCAGAGATTTACAAGTTTGAGGCTGAAATTTTAATAGAAGTTGTGAACGAGGACTACCTTTCATTTGAACTAAATTTTATGACATTTAGAAATACGAGTCAAAAGTTATGGCCTAATATGTTACTTTTTTTCTCAGCCGGGCAGTTAGGGCAGATCAGAAAAAATCACTTTTTTCAGAAACAAAAATTTGAAACTGGTTTTCCAGAGTTATATATACGTGAAAAGCTTTTAATCATTCCATTTTGACCAATGAGTCAAAAGTTATGAGGAGTTTTAGTTTGCGGGCAGTTTTGGAATCTCTACTCTAAAATAAACTTTGAAGTCTTTTATCTTACTCAATTTTCAATATTTTTTGAAAAAAATAAAACCATAGGATGTAGATTGTTTAATACAACATTTCAACCATTGGGATTGGCATTTTTCAATTTCATATCTAAATTCTTAACAATTTAGTATTTTGAATCATTCTCTACTTCATTCTACTTACTATTTTTTTCCTATATGTTATACAATTCCAAATGATGTGAAATTTTTCAAGCATGTAGCCAACTTGTTTAGGCAAAAGAATCCAAAGAAGCACCACCATTTTGGACATTTTTTCATAGAAAAGTGAGCTTTCGAAGTGCAGCTGCCCGGTTTTTTGCAGGGGTCAAAAAACAATTTCAGTGATTTTGAATGCTTATATCTTGCAATCCACGTGGTGGAAATTTCTGAAATTTTTACCACATATTCTCAAGTCAGCATACTACAAGATCCTACGGTTACATGAGTCAAAAAGAAGTTTTTTTCAAAAATTTGGTACTTGTACTAAAAACGGCAGTTCTTGAGCCTTTTTAGTGAAAACATAGTCACGGAACTTTAGGGGTTAACTCATAAATGATGCAAAGGATGTTTTCCAGTTGATGAATGACAAAGAATTTGATTCTCTGTGTAGGATAGAAGTGCACAACTATTCATCTTCCCAATTTTGTGTGGAAAGGGGAAGGTCTTGTACAGTAGTTTGAGTTCCAATGAGTGCTTTTGCATTTTTTTTTAAACCAACAATTCACATGGTAATGAAGAGGGATGATTTCCATGGTGACCAACTCGTTGTTTTATGGGTTAAAAGTTAACAAGTAAAAAAAACGCCAAGATTACTTGATTAGACGGAGTGTGAATCACTTGTGCACCTTATCCAAGCAACTCATTGATTATTAACCTTTGAAGGACACAAACCCCCATGACCAAGGCAATCATCAAAATGCTTTGATTATTGAACCAATTGGTGCATTTTTTTATTTCTACAATGATTAATCAAGTCACCTGTTGGATGCTTTTGGGCCACAATGTCGTTTAAGGGGTCACCCTAGCACAAGAAGTTGGTCACTATGGAAATTAAATCATCCTTGGGAAATAATGTGTGAATCATTTGCTTAGAAAAAACAAGAGCACTTATTGGAGGTCAAACTTCTATGTATGACCTCCCATTTGCACATAAAAATTTACATTTCTATCTTAACATAGAAGGATTCTTTGTCATCTATCAGACACTTTTTGGCCACCGCATTGTTACAGGGTTAAGTAACTCCTAAATGTACCATATTTTGGCATGGACTAAACTTTGGAGGTACATAAAATCTTACCAAATTACCATTTTTATTTTATTTTTGAATTGAATACTCCCTCTGTCCCAAAATAAATTTGTGTTTTTTCATAGAAAATTGTGGGAGGATCATGGACTTATTTCAAGATAGAAGAAGTACAATCTTTTAAAGTTTCAATTTTTTGAAAATCCAATTATAAAAAAAAATGATTTTTCAATTGGAGATTTTGTGCAAGGGTGTTCATATCAAGTCTTAATTTATAATATAAAAATGGGATTGAAAGACTCCAAATAGCTTTCTTAGTTTTAATACCTTCTTGATCAAATTTTATAATCTTTTGATCCATAAGTGATGTTGTTGTGTTTTCTTTTCATATGCAATTCACAATACGTTTAGTTTGAATTCTTATGTTTATAATTGTATAGTGATTGATTAAACTTATCAAAACTTGGACTTCTTGTTTTTGTTTTGAGTAAATTCTAAGAAGATAAAAAAGACTTTAAAGACATTTTGGGATTAACTTCCCCCCCCCCCCCCCTCCCGCACCCCGCACCCCTTCAATTATTATGTTGTATGTTTTATTTGGAGGACCATGATAAATAAACAATTTTGCTATGTTAAAAAAAACGTTTTAGGTATTAGTTGTGCACTTCTCATCCATAAATTTTTTAACAAGTGTTTATTTTGGTTAAGATGACAATCAATTGAGTCCAATAAATGGAGCAACACAATCACCAAATACAATGTGGGGTACAAAAAATGAAGGGTCGCTATAGCAACTGTCTTTGTTGACCTCGACAAACCCCAACCAACCCAAAATTCCATATTCAATCTTCAAGATTATTTTCAAAACAATTGTGAAGTGCTCCAAAGTAATGTTTCTCTTCAAGATAAAACCTTTGTTTACAACCAATTTGATGATATTTTAAAAGAAGTATTGCCTTCATAGTAGAAACTTCATCTCCGTAGGTTAGAGAAACAACCCACAATAAGCCACCCACATGACAAGTTTGACTACAATTAAACTTTTGTAAAGTAATAGCCTTGGGGTCTGGAACCAAGCTTAAGTCCCCATGCTTAAGAATCTCACAGAACTTTTCTGACAAGTATATTTAGGATTGGACCTAATGCGGGATGAAGGAATCAATACTCCATCACTTTAGAGAGGTCATTGCCTTATCCCCTAAAGTCCCAAGGCCTCTTTCCATCAAAAAACACTCAAAAATGCCATTTCTATAGCAAAGAGCAATACTTTTTTTTAAATGTTTTTTTCTGTGGCATATCTCACCATATGCTCTTGTACTAGACTAGTATTTTGTCCCTCGAGGGGACAATGGGATTCTAGGGGTTAAAGAAGTTCACCTTGGAGAAGTTTTATTGTACTAGTAGGTCTTCTTGTAATCATTTTTCTATACTATGTAGCCCAAGTTTCTACTAGTGCCTGATGCAATTTATTCATCATCGAGAATATGGACTTGGAAGCCCTTAAGAGGAAAGCTCCATGGGCCCCCAGAGCTCCAAAACTGGAGGGGTCCTGGGAGCTCCATGGGCAGATGAGCGTCCAGAGGAGCTCCAGCCAGAGGTCTAGCCTCCAGGCCGTAAGTCTCGGATTCATAGACCTGGAGGTCTGAACCCTCCAAACACAACAAACGACAACAGAGGACTACAACTTTTCAGATTTTCCAGTGCACCTGCGAGTTCATCCCCCCCCCCTCCTTGCCAAGTTACTGAGTTACCAGCTAAAGACGTTTTACATTATAATTCTATTAGAATTTTATCTTTAAAAATAGTTTAGACACTAATTTTTTTTTTTTTTTTTTCATGAATATCTTCTAATAATTTAAACATGAAATTAGATTTCCATTTATTTGAGCTTCTGTATTTCTAAGTACTTTTCATGTCTATTAAATGTCTATTCAAATTGAAGTAAATGTCTATTTAAATTGAAATAATATGTCTCTTAAAATGATATGAAATATGTATTTAAATTGAAGAAACTATCTATCGAAATTAATTTAAATGTTTACTAAAATTAAATTAAATGTCTATTCAAATTGAGGTAAATGTCTCTTTTTGTGAAATTAAATGTCTATTTAAATTGAAGTAAATGTCTATTCAAATTCAACAATGATGCAAATACTATTTTTAATGAAATGTGTACTGAAATAAAAGTAAATGTATACTTAAATTGAGGTTAATGTCTATTCAAACAAAATCAAATTTTTAATGTTTCAAATAAAATCATTAATATTTAATTTGAATGTTTAATGTTTCAAACAAAATCTTTAATATATAAATTGAATTTTTAATATTTAAATAAAATGTTTAATTGAATTTTTTAATATTTCAAAGTTGATTAATGTAATTAACTTCAAAGGAGGTGGGGAAGGGTTAGGGTTTTAGGGAGATAAGGAGATAAGTTAATCTAAAACAAAATGGTAACTCACCCCCTGGAAAGGCGCTTCCAGGGCGGCCCTCCAGAGCGCGCCTGGATGCAGGCCTCCAGTTCCCAGATGGTCCAGGCCTCCATGGAGTCAGTCAAGGGATAAACAAATAATCTAAAAATTTGTTCTGTTCTGAAGGGGAAAAAGAAAAAGTAAAAAACGACAACATGACATCCACTTGTTCAAAAACTCCTTCAATCTGATGGTCTTCAGCGCATCTACAATATGTAAAGCATTGCAGTGGCATCAAATTTTACCACTGGAATGGTAAGTACTAAAAAGTTATGCCAAAGTAACTGTAACAGAGGTGAGAAAAAATAAGGATGCCCTTGAATTGTTGCTGCTTGTATCTATACTATTAAAAAACATTTTGTTTGTTTGTTTTTGTTTTGTGACGTATGCTAGGATCTAGGACGTGCATGGTGTCAATGGGAAGCTCTCTGGGAGGGTGCGTGCATGAAGCAAGTTTCGATGCGTCTCAACAAACGGAGCAAGAGATATGGAATTTCAAAGTTTTTTTTTGCACTTAGAAATTATAAAATTGGTTGTAAAGAGCCAAAATGTCAATAGGTCATCAAGTTCACAGGTTGACGAGCTATAGAGCACTTCAACCGCCACAACATCGCACCAATATTTTTATTGTACATTCACTCTCATGTTCACTTCCAATTTTCTACTTTTATTTTTTATTTTATTTCATTCTTATTTTTATTTTTACTCTTAAAATTTGTTTGGCATACTTTTTTGTTATGCCAAACAATTCTTTTTAGAAAAAACATAATACAAAAATTGATATCACATATGATATTGAATATTAGTGTTTATACAATTTAAAGAATGAAAAAATGAGTATGAAAGGATATTTATGAAGGGATTGGCCATTTCATTTGTGGCATTTCAAAATGACATACTTATGATTTAACAACACAAGGCTATACTATTAAGATAGATAGATTGTTTGTTTTTGTTTATTGATTTACAACAAGATCTCCTTAACTATTGAAATCTCGTAGGCCATTGAACTGACATAGAGCCTTCATGGATCAATTGTGTAGGAAGCAAATTTTGTCACATTTTGACTGATGGGCGGAAAGATATTGAAGTTTGAAGTTTTTATGAATCAAAAAATTAAAAAATAAAAAAAAACGGATTCCACTTGGGGTGCACTTGGTACCATCCAAAAATCCTCAGCAAGGTGAATGAGGATCAAAGTAAGTTTTCTGGCATTTTGATTAGCAAGGATAAAGTTATTGAATTCCAAAGTTTTTATTGGTGATAGAAATTAGAAAATTGGTTGAAGAAAGAAATCGGGCCTTTAAGCCTAGAGGTCAATAAGTTTAAACCATCCTTAGTTTTACGTATCGTGTGAATCATAAGTAAGCACAAGACTACTCACTGGATGCCAAACTCATGTGCAACATGTCCCTATTTTACACAAAACTTCAAGGATGACATCTACACTTGTATCTTATATAGAAGGATTCTTTGTCATCCATCAAAGACTTAGTATCCATGACAGCGTTATGCGGTTAAGGAGGGCATGTTTTCAGACCAAGACATCTGGTACCACTGGACAAGGTTTAGGGCATTTTTATTGGCCAAAGATTCACAAGGTTTCATCCACCAGGGCATTTACACCATAGGAACGTCCACTTGAAGTTAACGCCATGTCATCACCCACTCTCGCCAAAACTCTATATGAAGCCATACTTGCAGTGGACAAGTTTGAAATCAGGTTAGAAAGCAATCCCAAACTTTGTTCAATGGACAAAACAAGTTTGGTCAAGAAGAAAGGAGTTGTGAAAAAGCTTCCACATAGAACAATAATGCAACTACAAAGGAGCTTTCACAAAATATAATTCCACTTCTGTTTCCTAGTATGAAGCCATGCACCATAATGGACAAAATCCATAATGACATGGCAATTTCCCTCCGCACAAAGGCGGACAAAGTAGTGGACCGAAGGTTTCATCCACTACCACTCGACATCCCAGTCTGTGAACCGGGCCGTCACTTTTTGTTGGAATTACAAATGACATACTAACGGTTGTGGCAATTGCGCATGGCATACCAGCTGCACTGGAATGCAGTTTTAAAACACTGTTAAGTCACAACAATGTTTGCAGATGGCACCCATGGCGATTGACTGATCGAGGCACCACACGTCATAAAAAATAGAATACATTTTCTTTTAATCATAGGTTTCACCCAAAGCAAAGCCAAGCCTAGCCTAATCAGCAGAGAATCGTAGACCACTCTGGACGCAACCAAGATCATCCCAAACATGCCATTTACAAGTACTTGATGGCTTACTGTAGTGCCCATTTGGCCCTCTCGACAACCGCTGATTGGGTCGGAGTTTCTGGAACCCAATAGACTATTGTAAATCCGCATCACAGAGTGGCAGCAGTTCCAAATAGAAGCTAAAGAGCAGGAACGCACGGGGAAAGAGAACCAAGAGGAGTCAACTTTCAGCAATCCATACAGGTGTACCAAATGGACTTTGGCTCAATGGTATGTTAGTTATTGGATTTAATTTTTAATTTTTAGTTTTTAGATTTTTTTTTTTTCAATTTATGGAGTGAAAATTTTGAGGTCAAATTTCAACCAATAAAAATCCAAAATTCATGAAACTTGTAACATGTGATTCTAGTCAAGAAGTACAGTCTTCTTATTAAAAAAAAAGAGAGACGTTTTGGCTTCTCACAAATTTTTTAATTTTTACATAGAAATTTCATTTAAATAATAATAGGTTTAAATAATAGTCCATGCTATGTGAAATTGCACATGAAGGTAGAATCCCCTTAGTACAACAACATGTCCAAATTTCACTTCATGATTCCAATTTCTCAATTTATGAGAGTGATTTATATGGTGGCTAGTAATTTCTCAAATTAGACCTTCACGTATGGTATCATATTTTGGTGTCAAAAAAACTTTGAAGTTAAATAAAATCTTATCAATTAATTGTTTTTAATAAAATATTTTCAGTGAATAATACTCCAAGTCAAATTTTGGTATAAAAATAAATGTCTATGATGTTTCTATTCACAATTTTGTACAAGGGGGGCCATTGCTAAACTTGATTTTGTAGTATTGAAAGTTCTTGAAGCTTCAAATATACTCAAACTTGTAGATTATACTTCAATTATTATAAACTCATTCAACCCTAAATCTATAGAACCATTTATCTACTTTCAAATATTTAAGAATAATATTGCATTTAAAGAATCCAAAAAATTAAACATTTAAGAGAACTTGGACAATATCCATCTCTAAATGCGGCAAAATGATCCAAAGCTACTACTCCCTCTGTCCCACTAAAACCCTCTAAAATTATTCTTTTTGAGGGATTAACTGTATTTTTAGTGATAGTGCTAGCAATACATGTATTCAAGAACAAGTAAGTCATCATTTAGATCTATAAAAAATCTCTAGCTTAGGCATTGTCGTGTAGGCATCTAAAATCCATGCGGAAAGTACAATATTTGAACATAATTTGTAAATGCTGCCAGCTCTATCATTTTAAATGATTTAAAGGGTGGTGGCAACAATAGGATTCTAGAAATGTGTTTCCCAACCTAAATATGTGCAATAAAAAAACACTAGGCTACTTTACAAACAAATTTTTATAGTGTTGAAGTGGTCACTAAATGCATCATCAATACTACTATCTAAAGAAGCAATTTGTACAAGGTGTCTTATATGAGCAAGACCAAACTTGCTAGGCCAAAAGAATGCTCCTAGATTGTTTCACTTACCCCCACAAGGTTGTTCAATATGTTGATCACTTACTCAACGTTCAAAATCAAGAAAGAGAGCTTTTTAGTAGGACAAAAATTATGCTTGATTTGGAAGTTATTAGTAGGATAAAAAGAGTACTTCTTTATCTATCAAAATTTAACAACTCAAAGACCAATTCAATAGAAGCTAGTAGGAGCAAAAGCATGTGTAATAAGTTTTTTTCTTCCATGAATCCTTCATTGTAACAATTTAAAAAATTGTAATTGAGATAGAATTTATGTGTTTGTATTTTATGCTTGAAGTTGTAATAGGTATCACTATATCATATGAAATAAATGATAATTATTGAGCGGTAGAAGAATGTTAATAATGATGTTTATACACATCCAAAATACAATTTTGAATTAAAGTTATGACATTTAGAATAAAAAGATTGTTTACAATTTTCATGTCAAATCATCATTGATAATACAAATATACGAAAAATCTCCATTTGACACACAATATGTGTCCACGTCATTATAGAAATTAGTGTCCACTTAACAATCCAATGAAAAGAGGCAATACAGTTGTGTACACAAAACACACACACACCGCCACCCACCCACACAAACCACAAAAATAAAGAGCCATCCGATTCATTTCACCCCATCCCACCCTTGAAAAATCAACAGCCATAAAATGTATGTATGAAATACACATACGCATACGATGAGATTATCCCATACTGATTGTTTGCAATCCCACCCTCCCAAAATTATAAGAGGGGGAGGGGGGTAATTTAAAAAACTTTTGCACCCTCCCAAAATTATAAGAGGGGGAGGGGGGTAATTTAAAAAACTTTTGCACCCTCCCAAAATTATAAGAGGGGGAGGGGGGTAATTTAAAAAACTTTTGCACCCTCCCAAAATTATAAGAGGGGGAGGGGGGTAATTTAAAAAACTTTTGCACCCTCCCAAAATTTTAAGAGGGGATGGGGTTAAAATTTTCATTAAATTTTTTTTTGTCATGGTGCGTACTTTCACACTAAAATCTGAATTTTTTGAGTTGTGTGCACAAAGTGTCAGTATGCACTCAAAGTGTCTGCACTAGCCAACCTTCACAATGTGATACATTTTTCAATAATATCTATATACTTAGTAAACACTTTGACCTTTTATAACCTCTGCACAGTTACATTATCCAAAATTGCAATCTTTAGTACTTCAAAATCCCTTTTCATTTGTCAAGAGGAATATTATGTGAAATTATCATAAATAAAATAATAATCAAATTAGTAATCTAAAATTTCTTCTTCAAAATTTCAATGTTATTCATCCAATTTTGAATTTTAGAAAGACTCTTGACTTTAAGAAGTTCCTTCAAGTTTACAACAACATCCTAATAGATTTTGCTTTATAAAAACCAACTAGCATTGTATAAATTAGAAACAATAAAGGCTCACAAAAAGACCCACATATTGTCTAAATAGTCTATATGGGCCTTCTTTCTCTACTTTTGGCATGCAAAGGGAGTTGACCACTACTATAACAATATTTCAAAGCAAAAATAGAGTGCACTCCACTGTGAAATGATTGATTTGGTGACAACAATCAAAATACACCTTCCCTTTTTAAAATAAAAATAAAAATTCTAATTGAAGTCAATATAACCTCCACTCAATAAAAAAGGTACAACAAGAAATCTTGGTTCCATATGGAGACAAGTTACACTAATGATGAAATTTAGAATTAACCCCTAAAGTCCCAAGGCTATTTTGGGGGGGTCAAAAACCACTCAAAACTACAACTTTTGCTACATTCATCTACGAAATTAAAAATAGTAAAATTAGAACCTAACCATAGAATCTTACTCTACACTTATCTTAGATCACATGGTAATTATTTTGTAATTTTTGACCGTATAAATTGAAAGATATTAGCATTCAAAGTGAAAGGAATAATTTCCTTCAAGAATTTGTTTTAATTGCCTGCAAAACAAGAAGCTCCATAACTTTCACATTAGTAATTCAAATGGAATGAATAAAAACTTTCCATTTAGACAAAATTATAATCTACAAGAAGAAGAATATTAAAAATTTCATTTCATTTTTTTGTGGATTTTTTTTGTTGCCCGGTCTCCTTTGTTTTGAGGTTATTGTAGTATAACTTTTGCTCCCAAGCACCGATCCAAAAAGCTAATAATTTTTTCTATCTTGTGAGAAAGTTTCAAAAAATTTAAGTAAAATTTGATATCATAAGAACTAGCCTAAAATTCATTTGTCCCCCCACAAGGACAATAGGACTTTAGGGATTAAAATGGTATAGTATTTACTTTAGATGAAGCTTCTTACCGACTTTTTTCTTTGCTATAGATAAAAATATTCACCAAAGTAATAAATTTGTATGAAAAACAAAATTAAAGAAAATTAATTTTGAATTTTTATTTTATTTTTTTGTCTTGCATGTCAAATTGCTTTTTGAGCTTGGGGTGACAAATTTTTTGCTCCCAATCATTAATTGAAATAAAAATCATATCCCCTCAAAACCAATGCGTATTCCTATCTTCAAATAAAATTTTTAAAATATAATATAAAGAAAGGGGACACTTGAGACTTTAGGGGGGAATCATAACTAAGCTCTCCTTCTCTAACTTGGTGCCCCAAGGCTAGGGTGAATTGATCCCCTCATTCTCCCACACAAGTAAACACATGAATTTTTTTATTGCAACGTAGGATAATATTTTGAAATTCCGAATTCATGTTTGCAATTAGAGGCCCCAAATTAGGTAGGGAAGGTGAAGAATTATCAATAAACGCGGCACAAAATAAGAGGCAATTTTTTAATATTATCCTTGGTTGGGGCAACCAGGGGTCAATTCTCCCTGTCCGTGCCCCTACAGACCTTTCTACCTTACGAGTGCTCTGACCCTAAACAGAAAAGACCCCAACCAACTTACAGCAATAGAAAAGCCTTTCAACTGGATTGTCCTTCACTATCTCATATCAAAGTCCCGTCTCTAATTGGGTCAATTACTCAAGGCAGGTCTGCCGTCGAAATGACCTGCCGCAGCTGAAGAAACTACTCCGTAATAACATTCCCCAATCCTATACGAAAACTTATACATATCAACTCACCAAATACGTACGCAAATACGCATACAATACATTCGAGCTTCGCCCGCCAGCCCCCAAACGAGCGAAACAATAGTCGCCACCTCAGCTCCGGCCCACTGCGGAAGAAGACGCGACTAGCTCCAGCACGAGGCCCCAGCCTCGATCCAACGTCCCGAAAGAGGCGCGTGACGATCGGATGGCTGAGACTTATCGCGAGGCTAGGGTTCGGAGCCCTGGAGTGCGGACGCCTTTCCACGGCAGCGCTTGCTCTTTGCCTTGTTGGACTCGTCGTCGGTTGATGTGGAGCCTGCAGCACTGCTGATCTCCACTTATCACAGCCTCCCCCATCCGAGTTGCCTGGCCGACGACGACGACGACGATCTTCGAACGAATTGCCATACTTTTTGGGCAAGAGTTGCAACGACGCGAGGACGATTCCAACGGAAGAACGACCAACGACGGACGCGCTTCCCGTTGTTCGAGGTGTGTCCCTCTTCCGGTAGTTACTGGCGAGGGCAGGCAGGCCGAGTTCCTTCCATCGTCGTTAGGGAGAGGTGGAAGGAGAGTTTTCATGGTTGCAGGAGAAAGAACGAGGAGGTGCTACCATGCTTGTCGTTGCCAGCAGGTGAGGGTCGACGTGGAGGGTGGTGGGTTTTTTTTTAGGCCTTTTTCGGTTTGGGTTGTGGGAGCCTGCTTTCCTGCTTCTGCGGGTTGGCCGCATGCTGCTGAGTGTCGTCCTGTTTGGCATGGCGCATGCGTTTTTCCACATCGTCTTGCTGCTGTGGCATGGGGGTTTGCCATTTCATCTGCCAACTCTGCTCCTCCCTCGCTCCTAGGTATGTGTGTGTGGAGGATGAGTAGTGGGGTTTTGTTTTACCCGCCCGCTTGCTCGCTCACTCGCTCGCTTTTTTTTGCAAGTCGCGGTCGTTGCCAGATCTTGGTCTGAATGCTGTTGCTTCGCTTTTGCGGCTCGTTGCAAGTTATGATTATGGTGTGAGTACGGTGATGGTGGAAGCTTAGGACTTTTTGATAGTCAGGTTCTGATACTGTGTTCCAAGCCGTTCTGGGGTTTCGTATTTTCGTGTGTTAGGAACGGGTTTGGATGATGGTATTGCTCTCGTGGTTCCGGAAAGGAAGTGCTCGTGTTCGCTTTGATTCCTGGCGGTAGCGTTTAGCGGCGATTGTGGTTTGATTGGGGAGCACTTTCGGAGAGAGGACATGGTTTCGGAGGTCGGCTGGGGTGGTAATGTGGGAGACGAGTGAATAGCATCGGGGGGTTAGGAGCCATTGGGGAGGAAGGGTAGGGGACTGTAGGGCAGGATGAGGGTGCATCGCGTGGTTTTCAGGCTGAGTTTCTGCACATTGAGGGTGGTGCGTCGCAGTGGTTACGAGCTTCCGTCATGACCTATGTCTCGGGATTTATTGGTGAGTAGTTTTGCTACCGCAGGCATTGATGTCAACGTCATGACCAGAGGAGCTCCCTGACGGTTTTGGAACGAAGGAAGGAAAGGGAAGGAAAGGAAGGGCTTACGTATATATCTTTGGGGTATTCGAAGGCAACGTGAAGTGGTACACGATGGGTGCTTCAGGAGAGACAGCAACTCCGCCTGCGACGTCGAAGGTGCCGAAAACCTCCAGTTCTCCAGTTACTCCAGGAGCAGGCGCCGCCACCGCCGTGGTGGCCACGACGACGTCGCCGAGTCCAGTGCAGGATCCGCAAGCAGGCGCGGCTGGTTACAATGAATGGTTGGCCGCCTTCCAGGCCTACTACCAGGCGGGCGCGCAGCCTCCCGCGGGAGGGTTTCCGCACCCATACATGTGGGGGGGGCAGCCCATGATGCCTCCGCCCTACGGTGGCCCGCACCCCTCTTACGGCGCCATGTACCCCCCCGGGGGAATGTATGGCCACCCCATGTACGGTCAGTACGGCGCGCCCGCGTCAGAAGCTATGACGGGCGTGGAGCAGACCGACGGGGGAAAGCCTAGCACGGAAGGCGCCAAGGCCGGCGAGGGCGCCAAACCAACCCCTTTGAAGCGATCCAAGGGGAGCAAAGGCAGCCTGCAGCTCCTCAAGGTGGGCGAGAAGGGCAACGGCGTCTCTCAGAGTAGCAATGGCGACGACAACGAGAACGACGGTGAGACGGGCAGCGACGGCTCCACGGACAACAGCCGAGAGGAGAATGCACAGAACCTCTTGGGCGGCAAGCGCAGCTTCGGGGAGATGGCCATCGAGGCTGGGGCGGCACCTTACATGCCTCCCCCTGGCACCGTAGTCGGGCCGCCTCCGCCCGTGGGTCCGCCGGGGTCGGGCGGCAGTTTGGACATGAGCTTGGACTACTGGAGTGCCGGCTCGGTGCCGCAACCTAAAGGCGGCAAGCGCGCGTCGGGAAGCCCGTCCACGAGCGCTCCGCCTGCGGAGCTTTGGCTCACGGACGAGCGAGAGGTGAAGCGGCAGCGGAGGAAGCAGTCGAACCGGGAGTCGGCGCGGCGGTCCAGGTTGCGCAAGCAGGCGGAGTGCGAGGAGCTCGGCACGCGCGTGGACACCCTGACGGTGGAGAATATCGCCCTGCGCACGGAGCTCAACCGGGTGACAGAGGAGTGCAAGAGATTGCAGGCGGAGAACAGCTCTCTGGTGCAGAAGATCCGCAGCACACCCCCGCCGGATTTGACTGCGCCAGCGGCTGCGGATTCAGGAGCTGCAGCCGCGCCCATCGAGAATGAGATCGTGGTGTCGGGTAAGGAAACGGAGGAGGCGCAAGGCAACGCTAACGGGAACGTCAAGGTGAAAGAGGACAAGCCCGCAGGTGAGAGAATAGGTCATTGAATCGTCTGTGTTTCCTAATTGGGGTTGCAGTCCTTTTCGATGGTTTTGATTAATTGAACTTGAGATATTTTGAAGTGTTTTAAGGTTTTGGAAATGTGGTCTTTTTTAGTGTATGCCGATGAGATATGTGTGCCGGGGAAAAGAAAGGATTTGAAGTTCGCTTATTTGTCAAGTTTAGCGTTCTTGTAAACCCGTGCCTGTAGGTTTCTTGTGGTTTTGATATGAACTCGAGGAGAGAAACTAATTGGGGTTGTTGTTTGGTGCAGTCAACGGCGATGCAGGTGTAAAAGCACAAGACGAGCAAGGTGCTGCGGCGTAGGTGTTGTGGTTTGGGAGTCGGAGCTGACGAATCTTCAGGGTTCCTGCAAAACGATTTTGCTTTTTTAGTGTATTCAACCCTGCACAAACATTACAATTCTTCCACAGATGCGTGTATCCTGTTCAAGGGATGGTTGGTGACTGGAAGAGGTTGAAGTGAACAGTATTTCACTGCTGCTCTGGTCCAGCATTCTTTGGAAGTAGCAGTGTACACTCGGATTGTTGTTTAGGACACTCGTAGTTGCTGCCATTTCTGCTGCCATGGTTCAGTCCTGCCAGTTGCATCTGTACATTTTTACTCTGGGCAATGGTGGTTTTTTCATTTTATTATAACCATTTTGGATCGCAGCTAACATGTGAATATAGGGGGGGGGGAGTCATCCCGTACTGAGGTGTGAATCCGCATTGCTCGGTCTGCTCTGTAGTCGCTAATGTAACACTGCATATAGTGGCTTTGTGGCGCCGGTTCGTTTTTTAATCTTTCTTGTAATTTACTTTGAGTTGTTTTCATCCTCAGGCTTCTTCTGGACGAGTTTGACTTGGAGTGCACACTTTTCTGACTCTGCTCATGAAGATCTTTCGCTATCCGTAATAATTAATTGAAAATTAATTGGTTTGGGAAGGAGCAGTAGACGCGATTTGACCTCCCCTGCCTTGTTGAAGTTCTGCTTCCACGAGAGAGTAATTTCATACTACGTAACTCCATCAGCGGGAGTAGACTTCTGGAGCATAGCACTTGAGGTTCATTATTGCTTTACATCTGCAAAATGGTCTCTTCACAGTCAAACAACTTTACTCTTGAAGTGACTTCACCAAAGAGAATCCTGAGGTTTATGTGATTGCAGTTTTAACTGATTTTTTATGTTCATTCCATGAACCCTACAGTTTTGGTGTGTGTACTTGTGGATATGGTGTTCGTGACAGTGGAACTGTTTGTGCTATGGTAAAATTTGGGCCACAATGCATGTCCCACATGATGGTAATGGAGTGATTAGTAACCTCGTCAGGAGCTCCCAACTTTGTGATTTCACTGTAAGAATTGACTTTTCAAGAAAATATTATGACTATTCTCGGTGAATAAGATGAGCAGCATGGATTCAGATTTTGCTAGTTTTGGGGTATGGTAGAACCACCCATTGCCAACAGGGCATCTATACCCAACCTGTAGGGTGCTGCTATTTCTAACTAAGGTTGGAACCAGCCCTTTTTTCTTTGGTACCATGGGGCCAGATAGCACCATTTCAAAATAAAATTCTACTTTTCGCCAGATAAAAATAATTTTTTTTTGCCAAAATTTCTCATTTCTATTAAAAATGTGGATGAAGTCGTCAAATTTGGATGAAAAAGAGCATAAATATGGTTGAAAAGTATTTTTTGGTCCAAAAGATGGATGAATGTAGAAATACAATGCTTCACCAAATTTTAAGTGATTGCCACCTTAGCACTTTCTCAAAAAGCTTAAAAAAAGGGCTGGTTGGAACAGGTCTTCAATCAAAGTTTGGAATGTGATTTTTTTCCTTTGTAAAGTTGGGATTATAAAGACACGACACATGTCTTGCTGTAGTGAGCAAGAAAGTAGGAAGTAGTGAATGGGAAAGTAATTATGGAATGATTGGAATTGGAAGACTCTATATATTGGATATGGGTTGAGGTCAACTATTGGCTTCTAAACTTTTTAGTAATTTGAATTTAAAGAAAATAATCACGAGGAATTGGTAGACTCTATATATTGGGTATGGGTTGAGGCCAACTTTTGGCTTCCAAAATTCATAGTAATTTGAATATAAAAATAATAATCACAAAAAATTGGCAATGCTTGTCATTTCTATCATTTTATAAGATAGTAAATTTACATTGCCTTGTATTGCTCCAGAGCATGTGCGGAATCGCTTAAGTGGTCGACTATTGGTTGTTCTACCACAATTTACATACTCTTTTGGGCCATGATGCATTAATTACTTCAAAAATTCTTAGCAAATTCATACTTTGCCACAAAAATATGATCTTAATTGCTCTCATTGTTTATCTCACTATTCTTTATGTGAGAAAAACATAAAAAAATTTCAACTATGGCATAAGACCAAACTCCTAATTCTGACCACAATGGGTTGTTTTACCCTTCTTGACAAACACCCACTTGGGCTAGTGTTTTCCTAATTTATATTATATTGTTAACATCATTCACTTGAGGTAGTCCTAATTTCCCAAAAGTGAAGATGTGCTTTAAAAATCAATTTATAGGAATAGTTTAAAGACAACTTTGAAATAAAATTGTAAGACTTGATGCACTCCAAAAAAACTCTTGTTTTGCTTGTCATTTTTAGAGCATTTCTACAATACTTGATAAAAAAATATTGATTGAATATGACTATTAATCTCTAAAGGACCAAACTGCATTTTTCTTTGGCAACATAGTGATTTTGGGCGGCTCACTAAGAATGGAATTTTTTTTTTTTTCCTTCAAATTTTTATACAACATGTGGTCAAAGATTAGCTACAAGGCGCAACAGTTTTCATAACTTTTGACTACATGGTTAAAAAATTATTGTATGATATGTCTTTTTTTCTGAACCCGGCTAGTTGAAAAAAATAATTGTTTTAAGAAACAAAAATTTGAAATTTGAAAGCTTTGAGTCATTCTATTTTGATTAATGAGATGAAAGTAATGAGAAGTTTTGTTTGCAAGTATTTATGGAATTTCTACTCAAAATGAACTTTGAAGTCATTTATTTAACCTCTAAATGCCCAAGGTTTTCTTTGAGCTTCTAAAAATTTGTTCGAAATTGAACAAAATGTCAACATTTTGATAAGCTGTATCGATTTTTTTTGAATTGTAACCAGACAAATTTAAACCATACATGTTAGAGATCACATAGGAAAAACCCCTACAACAATATCATTTATAGATTGAAAGATTGTAATGTAAAAACTACGAAAGTGAATTGAATTTTTTCAATCTTCTTTTCACGTGTCAAATCTAAAAATTTGGGCACCAAAAAAATATGAAGATAAAGGGCCTACCATGCATAACTCCAATTAATTTATAGCTTTTCAAAATCTACTCTACAACTTTTTCAAATGAATTTCTAGTGTGATTTTTCCTTCAAGAGCCAATGTATTTGAAACTCATTTTTAAGAGATCTCAACACTATAGAAAGTCAAGATTGCAATGGACAACCTTGCACAAAATCTTGAATAGAAAAATCATAATCAATCATTTTCAAAATCAAAATTTTGATGCCAAAACTAGACTTTAAAAAAAAATAAACTACTAGAAATAGCAACTTAGTTAAATTTTATTTTACTTCAAAGTATTATAGACACCAAAATTTGGTGCCTTGGGCATTTAGAGATTAATTGATTTTTAAATATTTTTTGCAACCCCCCTTCCCCCCGATTGTAGATTATTTTATTACAACATTACAACCATTGGAATTGGTACTTTTCAATTTCATAACTAAATTCTTAACAATTTAGTATTTCAAATCATTTTCTTCTTCTTTCTATTCACTATTTTTTTCAAGCAAGAATATAAATTTAAGAAGAAAAATTATTATGTATTTTCAACTTATTTCTTCAACATATTATGGAGAATTGTAAGTTGTAGAATCTACATGTTTTTGGATAAAGTATTTGGAAGATTAAATCTAACCATTGAGAAGAGTTGGGAATACTATTTTTTTAAGACTCAAGTATCATGATCTTGCAATTGGTAAGGTTTTTAATTCTGAAATTGAAGAGGGTTTACTCTAACAATCAACTAAATGATCATGTGGTGGATTTGTTAAAAAATAAATATAAATAAAGATTTTAGCCTTGCTTTTAGAGACTAGTATTTTCAAACAATTTTGAACCTTCAAACATAAAAGAACTTTAGGGGGGTGAACTTTGAAATTAGAATTGAATTTTTTTATCACTAGAAGTATATAAAAACATCACTTGAATAATAAATCTAAATTTGGACATAGGATGATGAAAATACACCTTCCTTACAAGTATTAAAACTATATCTAAAACATTTAGCTAGACATTTAGTGTCCTTGAGGACCTTAGTATATAGTTCCTTGAAGACATAATTGTAAAATAAAATAAAAATTGATCAACATTTAAAACACTATTGAGATGTCACTATAGAAAACCTATGTTTTTCTTGTGTTTGACCACTAACATATGATGGTTGACAAAACATGAAGATACCAAAAAGCAATTGGTCTGAAAAAGTAAATTTTTGTGGACATTGTGGAGAACATTGGCACATTACTATAAAAACAAGTTGATGCTATCATTAGCGTTAACATTTTGTTTAACATGACTAAAGACACACTCATATTTTTTGGATTGTTTAAAAAACATAAATTGCTATGTCAACGAGCTGATTCATTTTGACTGTAGATAATTTGGTGGAAATTATTGCGGTCTACTGTAAAATGCTAACTAGATGTGTAAAACTTTAGTCAAAAGGCATCCACATGGATAGAAAAGATAAGGGCTTTATACAAGTGTGGTGGTAGGAAGTCGCAAACAACCCATATGGAATATATAAAGCTATAATTGTGTTCAAAGTAAAATGTTTGAAACAATGTTCTTGTGTTTAAAAAAATGTCCAGATGTTGTGAAGTCATCCTCATTGGTTACAATGTCACTTTTCTTGCTACCATATCAAGTGCCATGTCATGGAATGGCCGGATGAAAAAAAATTCCCACGTGGCTCTTCTCGCCTGCACAGTGCTTACATGGTATCCACATGGCGTATTGTGGGGAGCTTGGAAGACCACATTTTCTGCCATATTAAAGAAAAATAAAGCTTACTTATTTAGATTTTTGGAAGTTTTTGACTTGTTAAATATTAAAAAAATTTAGGTGTTATCAAAGTTGATCACTTCCTTATCAATCTAAATACCAGGTCTTGTTTTCTTAGGCGTAAAAAACCCTCTATTTTTTTATAGTGTATTTAATTAAGGGGCAATCCAAATTTTTGAAATTGTGAGGATGCTAGTATTATAAATATAGACTAGAACAATAATTTTTTTGATGACTCTCAAATAATGGTTGTAAACTATAATCTGTTGATCATACCCATATAGCTCAATTACTTGGTTACAAACCAATATTTTCCAATAATATTGGAAGCCAAAAATTAAAAATTCTTTCTAAAATTGATTGCACATTAAATATTTGTGATTTATAAAAGAATTTTTTTCCTCTAATGGTTTGAAATGTTCAGTTCTAATCATAGAGATTTTTAAAATATTTTTATTTTACCTTTACATTCAAGTCATTTTTGAAGGATCATTCTTTGAACTAAAAAAAAATATTTTCTAATGTCATACCTACCAAGATTCTTTCAGTTATAGAATATTTGCAATGTAAAATCTTCAAAATTATATTGTACAAAAGCCAAATAACTAATATATGAATCTTCAAAAACATTGATGGATGAAAAAATGCATTTTAATGTGTTTGGGATGTCTATGCATTTATTAGTTGTTCAAATTTAAATGCCTACAGTAGTGCTTTGGAGGTTAACCCTAAAGGTTTTTGACTATGTTTTCACCAAAAACGCTCCCAGACTGCCATTTCTAATACACGTATCAAATTTTAGAAAAAAAAGCATTTGTGTACAAAGATAACCATAGGATCTTGTAGTAAGTTGGTTTGAGAAGATATGGAAAAAATTTCAGAAATTCTACCGTGTAGATTGCAAGATATTAGTGTTTGAAGAGACAAAATCCTATTTTTGCCCCTGCAAAAAATCAGGCAGCTACACTTCACAAGGTCAGATTTTTATGAAATTTTTTCTAAAATGGTTGTAACTCTTTGGATTAATTCTTCAAGGCAAGTTGGCTGCATGCCAAAATTTTTTGAGATAATTTGAAATGGTACAACATATAGGAAAAAAATAATAAGTAGAAAGAAGTAGAGAATGATTCAAAAAACTAAATTGTTAACCATTTATTTATGGAATTGAAAAATGCCAATCCTAATGTTTGTAATATTGTAATAATAAATAAGAATCTAAAGAACCAATTTCATATTTTTATTTTAAAGAAAAATGATTTTTAAAGAAGTTCTTTTTGCTACCCAGGTTGCCCACTAAGCAATGAAAACTACATATCATTCAATAACTTTTTGTCAATGTAGTCAAAAGTTATGAAAATTGTTGGGCCTTAAAGATAATCCTTGTAAAAATATTGTGTTAAAATTTCAAAGAAAAAAAAAAAAATTCCATTCATAGTGAGCTGCCCAAAATTGCTATGTTGCCAAAAAGCGCACTTTGGTCCTTTAGGGGCTAAATTTTAAATTTTACTAGAATAATTTCTTCAAGGGGAGAAGTTAATGATGACAAAAACCTTATTTATGTATATTTGTAGTCTACACATTAAAGAATGTAAGGCTTTTAAAATGCCTCACACACTATCCCTTCAAAAATGCTAGCTACCCATTTCAAATTGGTTTGGCTGAATGGTTATGAAATGTTAAATAATTTTTTTTTGTGATGTGATGGGTCTGGTTGGCTTCATTTTAGGAAAAATTTAAACAACATTAGTATCTTCATATCATGTTAAATTCAATAGTAAAAACTTTACATTAAAAGAAATGTCATCTATGAATTAATTATGTGTTTTGCCCCTTAGTGATACTTATTACTTCAACGGCTTTTCAATACTAAGGGCACTTCAAGTTCTAGTGACACCAAAGGTCATAATTGCTAACACTAAAATGCCATGCTCTTATAGTTTGAGGTTCTAACACTAGTTCCCATTCTCTACAACTTCTATCACCTAGGTAATTCTTATGTTACTTGATGGCATAGTGCAAAACTTCCATTGATATCTAAACACTTGGTAGCGGTACTACTCACTACCAATATTAAATGCTTTTTAATGGTACCCAAATCCCATTAGTTCAAACAACCTCATTTCAAAACTCACCTTAAAACTCATTGTTATGGCCTAGTATACAGTGGGAGCTCATCTGACTAGTGTCAAGGAGTGTCCAAGAGCACTCTATGGTATCATGAAGAGAGTGGTGAGGCTCCATCAACCTATGACCACTTTACCTCTCCACGACATTATTCATCAATGAAGGAGACGTTTCTCCTCACAATACACTCTATAGAATTTGACACCATCCTTCTTATGGGTCACTAGGACATCTAAGACACCTCTCCCTAAAGAAGTTATCCAATTCCATGCGTTAACTTCAAAATCAAGCTCTAAAAAACTCCTAATCTTCCTATTGTAGTAACTCTTAGTTCCAAACTCCAAATTCAAGTGCAATTCCATTTTTTTTTATCTAATCTTTCTGTAGATTACCATAGGCTTCTCACTTTCTCAAACGCTACAAGTATTGAGCAAGTTATGACCCTCTAAATTTTTGAGTACCTTGCAACTAAGGTGTAATTCTCCCAAAGTCTATTTCTTTGTTTGTCTATAACTTCTAGTTTATAGCTAAGTTTTTTCTGAGTCTTAGCATCATAAAATCTTTGTGGTTTTAGCTTTTCAAGTATATGCATCATACCTTATTTTGATGAGAGATTTCAATTAGAATTTTCACTTCCAAATTCCACACCTTCGGCTTGCAATAGGACATTACCAAATTTGAGAAGTCATATCTTTTGACTCAAAACTCTTATCCTTGCATTTTTTAGATCCACGGATGCATGTTCTTACTAACTATTTAAGCATGTGTAGCATACTAATTGTTTCTTGCAAGGCTTGAGCTCGGGGGGTGCACTTAGTTCTACTACAACAATTGAAACTATGTGTGAACAAGTGGTTTCTAATAAACTATAATTTCAACCTAAAATTTTGAACATTGACTATAGGTTTCTACTGCCTAAGTTTTCAACTCAAATAAAATATGAAATGATTTCTAGAAGAGGTTGAAAATGAACTAAAATGACATGTATTTCAACTCAAATAATTATAGAGAACACACTTAGATGACCATTGAATCAATATTAAACTCAAAATGAGATTTTAATAGAGAGTTATTTTTAGGAATTTTTTGTTCATTTTTTAGACAATTTTTTCTTATATAACATAGGGGTGTAAAAGTTATTTTTTAGTTCTATAGTATATCTTGTTACTTCAAAAATTTCTAATTAATTATTAGTAATAAATAAAAATCAATAAATCAAAACATAAACTTTCAACGTAAGAAAATCTATTCATATTGAAAATTGATGAAATTAATATGAATAAATAATTATCAAGTAATTAAGTGGAAAATATGTCATTTAATTAACACCAAATAATTTAGTATTGGAAAATTGAATTACTTTTTGATCCATAATTTGTAACATCTTCTAATTATATGAATATATAATAAAGATTTATTGTTAGTATTGTATTACATTGACTACATTTGATTCAACCCATAATATTAATATAAATTTGAAACCATGTACAATACAAGTGTACTAACATGATTTAATAAGCAATGTTGAAGAAAAATGTATTGCGCCAACATTTCAATTGAAGAGGAGTAAAAGTTTGCTAACCCAATTGTATTAGTCTAGTTTATTTTTTTCTAACTTCAAACGCTATAATCTTGACACCTACACTTCAAGTGTTTGAATTTTATTTCACACATTCCAATAAGAGTTCAATATTCTATTCCAAATTTTGATGGTTGAGTTATAGGTTCACTTCTTTTTAATCATTTATGCAATTATGCTTAATGAACTAACAAATGATAATTTTGTCAATTTTTTACCAAAATTGACCATGGTTTAATAGTGTCCTTAACTTTAGGCTAATATAGTAAAATGAGGAGTAATGTTGTGACTCCCTCTACTTTACAAACTTTCCTAGTACAAGAGGTGTCTTAAAACAAGACCACACCCCACCATCCCATTTCACCTTGTCCCAATAGCCCGAATCCACCTAATGTTGCATAATCTCTTACATTAAATACAAACTGTGTCACAATCCATTAGTTTTTCATCCTCACAATTAATTTTTCATACATTTCTTCTTGCTAACCTTAATGACATCCAAAGCTGTTCTCTATAAAATCTTGCAACTTGATGAAGCCTTTTTTGGATGTCTTGCCCATTGCAAGAGGCTCAGTGCTAGTATAACAACATAATTATCATAAATTCACAAACAGCTCCAAAACAGTCTTATTATATATCCAATGACTACAAACTGCATGCCAAACACAGTAGCCAAATTGGTTGTGAAGTCATCAAACATGAGCAATTCAACCTAAGCCTGAGTTCTTTCTAGAAATGTCTTGAAAACTGGCCACAGGTCAGAGCTTCACTCCGAGCTTCATCGGTCTGTCTGGGTTTCGATTCTACACACGCACCAGCCTATCTTACAACGAAACAAGACTGGCACCAATTCATAGTTTCGTCGATCAAAACGAAGCATTGAGACGGCATATTAATTTCATGTATCGATCCCTGCTCAGCTTGTTCAAGGGAGCCTTCCAGAGAAATTTAGTCGTTGAGCAACCACGCAGGTATCTCGCCTAAACGCAGAAGCAATTCATATTCCAAGCCTGCGTCCTGCATGCACGCACAACACGACGTGTGCTTAGAGCTGATTTCCACTCCAATCTGTTACAAAGTATTCAGCATAGTGTTATGTACTTGAGGATAGAAGTATGCTCTGGAGTAGTTCTCTAAACTGCTTATTAACTGAATCTTTGGGAGATGAGAGTTAATAAGTTGATAAAAGCAACACAGCTGGAATGCTGTTCATATATATTCGTCATTTCGGTAAACTTCAGTGCCAATAAAAATGTTTTCTAAGTGCAGAATGTTGATTAGAACAATCAAATTTGCTCAAATGGGTTCTCAGTTTCACGGTTTTACATCATTCTTAGATTGGTATAGATCCATGATGAAGTTCTAGATGTGACCAATGTGACTTCTTCTTATGGTTGACAACCAAGTTAATTAGCGCATCAGATTACTCGAGTCTATTTGAACGCTTTAATTTGTTCGATCTGACAAGTTATGCCCGAATGCCTTCTTTGAGCGAAATTATATTTTCCTCGCTTATATATAATTGAAGAATGAAATGAATATAGGCATTTCACAAATGTTTTCATCGCAGGGTTACCACAATAATCACGATGGATTTCGTTTCCAAGTTTTTCAGTTTCTGCAAATAGTGTCAAATAATAGTTGGAAAAACCAGGAAACTTACCATATCTATGTCAGGATCAGTCTCTAGAACAGGAACAGCTGGAAAACTGAAAGAGTCTTCTGAGTTTCCTGGGCTGAATAATTGTTGCATGGGTTGGGGCGAAATCGCCACCGCGTGTAGGCGAAAAACTTCTTCAGGATTCTCTACACGATCATCGATCACTGGCTCAGACTCGAAAGTTCCTCCCTGCAAAATCGTCAACCACTTGCTTACATTGGCTTCCATTAATTATTTGATTCACGCAGATCTGCCATATAAGGCAAGAAGTCATGTCATCTTGAAATCTACAAATGCTTTTGAAATATTTACCAACTTCCACATATTCTACACTTTGCAACAACATATTCTAGATGTAATATTCTATTCAAATTAACGCATTCTAGACATATTGGAGTATCCTAAAACTTATTCTATTCATATTAATCCAATCATTCAACACAATACTGTGGAAGAACTAGTAACTTGATAGGAGAAATTCAATACTGGGAATAGGAAAATATAATTTTGAGTCTAGATTCCATTTATCTTAGTGTTCTCTATTTTATCTTGACTGGACTTTAATTTGACTAATGAAATTTTTCAAAAAATCTTCCAAAATTCCATAGATGGGACATTTTGGATTTCTCCTATCAAGTTGACATTCGAAGGCAACGCTATTAGAATGATAGTAAGTATAGAATGATAATAAACAAGAAAAGCTCACCAAGTCAAAGAGAGTAGTGAACGCTTGAAAAGGATCAAGTTGATTTTCCCTGGAATTTTCTGCGCTTCCTTGAACCATGGATGTGCTGCCTACTTCTCTTCCTTCTGGTTGCGTGGATGGGGCAAAAGGCACCACCACCGCTGGTTCTTTCATAGAGGCTATGTCCTGCAAAATTGACAATAATCATGTGCTTAGATATGGTTCTCATCAAATGCATCAATTTCTACCACATTGGTCCCTGTAAGTCATATTCAATTGTCAATAGGAGCTCTCTAAACTCTACTTTAATATAATCATTCAATAAACACGTACTGTGGGGATATTGTATGTCTAGATTTTGCAGGACCCACAAGCCAACACCTTTAGAACAAGCAACGTTGCTACAAGACTTTGTCCCTGTAGCTTTTCTCAGTTTCAAGTAATCTCCAACTCAAACTTCCCAGCATGTAGCTTCTGTCACTGTAATTAATGTCTACTCCCAGGGCCAATAAATATCTCAGTCGGAGATCGACGAACCAGGAGTTCATACCGTATTGATGAATTGAGCGGTCCAGAGGTACTCGTGAATTATAGACTCATTTTGAATATTCCTGAGATCTTGCGAGCTTGCGTTGGTGTTCAAGCTTGATACATATATTTGTTCGCCAGTTTCTTGAGGTGCATTTGATGGAAGCAAAGGCATCAAATTCCCTGGTGCAGCAAATCCTTCAAGGGTCTCTTCACCAACTTCGCTCATTCCTGCAGCACTAGCCCCATTGATGAAGACGGGATCCTGCATAATCGCCATACGTGTACTTAGATCCAGTTTCTTCAATTGATTGATTCCTATAATAGATAAATCGTTTTACAGAATAGTAATCACTCAAGAGAAGATATCTGACCACCACATGAACCTAATAATTCAGCCTGCTATGGAGGTACAAGAAGTTGACGAAGGCACAATATATACAGGATCAAGAATAAGAATTCCAGTTAACGTGAATTTTATTTTATTGATTCAATCTCAAGATTCAGAATGCAAAATAGTTACACAAAGCTCTCGGACTGGTGTAGATTTAGGTCTGAAATGTCAATGTCGTGAATGTCCATGAATATTAAAACGGAAATGACGTAAATTCGATGGAAAGTAAACCGGGAATGCGTACGTACCATATGGACAGGAGGAACGGACTCCTGAATGAGAGCAGCTTGAATATCGATGCCAGAACCTTCTAAGCTTGGTAATTTAGTTCCTTCAGGAGCCTCCTTACCGACTTTGGCCATCCCTGCAGCATTTGACCCAATGAAGGAGACTTGGTCCTGCAAAATCGTCATGTACTTGGATCAAGTTCATTACGAACAAGACAGTAATACAGGTAAGTGACGTGAATTTCACTATATTGGTTCTCAAGATTAAGAGAGCCAAAATTGTTGCACAAAGCTAAATTACTGGTATAGATTTAGTTCAATGCCAATGACGTGAGTATGTGAATATAACGAAATTGAGGAACTTTGGATGGAAATCACCTAAACCAGGAATGCATACCATGTAGACGTCGAGAGGAACGAACTCCTGAAGGGATGCAACTTGAATACCGATGGGACCTTTTAAGCTTGGTACTTTGGTTCCTTCTGATTGCATCGACGGGATCCAAGGCACGAAATTCCCTGGGGCCACAAATCCTTCACCGACTTCGGTCATTTCTGCATCTGCGCATTTTTAAAACAGTCATATATGTCACATTTAAGCCCACGCAGCGTATCACTGGATAAAATTTCAACTACAACCTATGTTTGACAAAGGTTCACTCCGCATTTAAGGCCAACAGTTAGGGCTGTCTTCAAGAGTTCTTTATTTACTTGAATTTGGCCTGTGGTTGTCGGTCTCTCCGGGAGAATCGTCGAATGAGAACTGCAATGGGTCTCTAAAATAATGCTTGAGAGTAGGTAATGCGTTCTGTTCTGATGACTCGGATTGCACTGATAGGCTTAAATTCCCTATGGCCACAATTTCTTCCAGTGATGGGCACTGGAAGGTGTCTCCATCCAAAGGCCAGAGAGGAGATGATGCGATTTGTTCTGATACAACGGATTGCACCGATGGGTTTAAATTCCATGGCTTCAGAAACTCTTCAAGAGCCTCACCGAATTCGGCCATTTCTGCACCACCTCGAGTTTTTAATTATGTCAGATTCTGTAATTTTACCACATGCATGTAGATGACTGAATTAAGTTCGTGTACAGTACTTAGTGAGAGAAAATATCGCAATTTTGGAATGTAATTAAGTTTGGCAAAGATGTATCTAGAGTTCAACACTAAAAGTCGTCTTCCTTACGTGCATCTGGAAGCATAGCATGGATATCTCCTGGAAATTCTTGGGGCACAACATTGTCATTTTCCACAATTCCAGTCACGCCGAAATCCAATTCGAAGCATGAGAGCGAAGATAGAACGTTCTCTACTTCAACGACTTCAGGAGCCTCCTCCTCCACTTCGTCCATTTCTGAAGCTGCTCATAAATTTTCAAAAAATTTCAGATTTAATCTCTAATCACATGCATAGTTAGTAGCGCAAGAGAATATTATATCGCAATTGGAATCTAAGTTTGGCGACGAACGGTGTAGCTAACACTGAGGGTTGACATATTCCTTACTTGGATTTGGAAGCGTTTCGAGAACGTCTCCTTGAAAATCTTGGGGCTGAACACTGGAATGTTCCCACAATTTCGGTTGCGAGTATGTAAACGCAGTCAAAGCACTCTCAGGGGCAACAAAGTCTTCAGGTTCCTCCTCAAATTTGCCCATTTCTGCAGCTGCTCATATATTTTCGCAGTGTCAGATTTATCACCCTAACGAGATATTCCCCGATAGCATTAGAAAAATACTCAATTAGATTGACAACGATTGACAAAGATTCAGCTAATGTCCAACGTCACAATCAGGTTTATCTCCTTTACCTGAATTTTGGAGCGAAGGCAAAACATTCTCTGGGGCAACAGAGTCTTTCGGAGCCTCATCATCAGCATCGACCATTTCTGCATCTGATTATACATTTTCTTAGTGATTGTCAGTTTTATTATCTTAACGATCGAGATGCCAAGCTCATGCACAATAACAATACTAGTAAATTACTCAATTAGAATCTATCTGGCAAAGATTCAGCAAATGTCCAACATGAAGGGTTGTCTTCTTTACTTGAATTCTGCTGGTGTTCGTCCGTCACTCCTTGAAAATCTTGCCCGGGCTGGACACTGGAATGTCCCACAACTTCAACGGTCTGCAATTCTGGTTGCGGAGGCAAAACAGTGTCTGGGGCTTCAAACTCTTCAGAGGCCTCCTCACCAGCTTTGGTCATATCTGCAGCTGCTCTTACTCGTTGTAAGCGTCAGATACATACTCTTAACACCATATGCCAAAATCACTCATGCACAATAGTTCTAGCTAGAAAATATCTCAATAAGAATTTGCCAAGATCACGCATGCACAACAGAACTAGAAAATATCTCAATAATAATCAATGTTTGGCAAAGATTCAGCTAAGTTCAACTGTCAGAGGTTTGTCTTCTTTACTTGAATTTTGCTGGTGTTCGTCCGTCACTCCTTGAAAATTTCGGGGCTGAACACTGGAATGTCCCACAACTTTAACGTTTTGCAATTCCGGTTGCGAAGGTAAAACATTGTCTGGGGCTTCAAACTCTTCGTGAGCGTCCTCATCAACTTCGGCCACTTCTGCAGCTGATCATACATTTTCACTTAACGAGATACGTATGCCAAGCTCATGCCCTATAGCAATACATGTAGTACTAGTACATAAATAAATAACTCAATTCTATGTTGGACAAAGATTCAGCTAAAATGCTAAATTAAGTCCAACGTCACAGTTAGATGTGTCTTCTTCACTTGAATTCCGCTGGTGTTAGTCAGCCTCTCATTAAAAATCTTTGGGCTGGACTCTTGAATAATTATCACCTCCACTGTCATGCAATTCCGTTTGCGAGTATGGGAGTGAAGGCAAAGCATCCTCTGGCCGGGCAGAGTCTTCACGAGTCTCCTCACCAAATTCTTCCATGTCTGCGGCTGCTCATAAATTTTTCTAGTGTCAGATGTATTCTCTACCTGAAAGTCACAGCTAGTACTAACAGCAGTTTCCACATGCACGAGCAAATTTCATGGGATGGTCCTTCATATATGACTCACGAAAATTACAACTCAAGACAGGTGTTCAAGTTTTTCACGATGTACAGAGTTACTCCAAATGCTGCTGGAACACGAATCCATATATATTTTGATCAAATTCAGAACCAGCTAGGAGCTAGCTGTAAGCAAACTATATGCATGAATGAGGTTTCACAGCCAGCGCATATGAGCATATCCCAGTGTGAAAATTGTAGACGTCGGTCGGTGTGAATGAACTGGCCGGGACCATGTGTGGGCCAAGAATCAATATGAACTGGTTGCTTATTAATACGATTGGATCGACGACGTACTTTATGGAATGGGAACAGCTAGCTAGCGGTCGATCGATAGACTTAAGGAGAGCAAGCACTTACCACGCTAAACTACACCTTTAGCAACTCAGTTAGTGGATGCAACAGTGGAGGGTGAGAAGCTTACAATCATGATCACGATTCGGGTCCTCTACAATCCGATCCACGGAAAGATCGTCGACGTCTTCAGTCCCAGCATCGGATTCCTCGTCGGAGTCATTGGAAGGAGGTGTTTCACCACGTGCAGGATTCGTCTTCTCCATTAATTTTTTCCAGAAGACTCCACTGGGATCTTCCCCAGGGGCTACAACTCTAAGTACAATTAGATCTGACGAATCGCTGTCAGTACTGTCAGTGCTCTGACTCCGGTTAGTGCCATGAATGCTGCGCCGTTTCTTCTTCTGATGAGCGGGTTCAGTGTCGGAGGAACATCCAGCAGCATCGGCATTGCGAGAACGACGTCCTCGGCGACGTGATTCTCTTGGAATCTCATCCGGGGGCATGGATGATCTGAACTTTCCGAGTCTTGCCAAGCTTTTGCTCCTATGAAGGCTGAAGGAAATTTGCAATAAATCAACAATTTTTCATGTAATGACAAAGATATGTACAAATGTACCCAACTTAAATCTATACCTGTTAGAGTTGCCGTGATTCTCGAAGGAAATCCGCTTGCATGAGCACCGTTCTCACGTGTGCCATGATAGAAAAATTTATTTCGAATTCCAATTTGATTGAAATTGGCTAACGTACCTAGAACGAAGCTTGTGCAATTCTTGGTGATGCACTTGCGAATTGTGGAGCTCGGTGCTCGTTCCAGCTGCTGTTTGAGACGACAACGATTTCTCCGTCAAGAGTTTGAGTTATTCACAAGTTGCAAGTGTGACTGAACTATGGAATTTCCATGCAACTGGTGAAATTTTGTCCAATTATTCTAAGCTTAAATCAGTCTACACCTACTAGACTTGTCCCAAGTTATCACCTGAAAAAGAAAAAGCACTAGATTGTCCATCTCATTTTCGGCAATCTGGAACTAGCCAACTTTGTTGAGTTGCCTTGAATTTCACGTGCGCGTGCTAGCTGCACGAAATGCTCCAAGGTATGAGATTACAGTATCTATTGAATTAATATTATAATGCTTATCAATTGACTTCCGTTAGTACGTACCTGGATCGACTGGACAAAGTTTCTCCTTCTTTGATGCTCTGTCTCTCACCAGAACCTTATACGGTCTTGGTTTGTTTAGGGTCACCCACTCTCGAATCTCATAGACATCGGGAAGGTTGACGCGTTGAACTTCCTTTTCTTCCTTGTGCACATTCCTTCTATGTGTTATCCATTTAGAATACGTGTTCAAGCATACCTTCTCCTCATGACATTGTGAAAGCAGGCAAACAAACCCCACGTAAGGCGATCCGCCTGCCTCTCCGGGTTCGTGTAGGACGTCAAACTGTTCGAAAATGTTGCTCTCCAAGCTGGCAGGCTGCAATTCAGAATCCGTATCTGGATAGGACGATAACATCGTAGGAAGTCGTTCAATTAGTCGGTTAGTATTCCTCCAATCAGGACCAAGTTTCACCTACTTATATATCCATGCCATGCAAGCTTCTTTACTTGTTTGTTTATTTCATTTATCGTTAATTGAGCCTCTAGCTTTCCGAACAGAAGTAACTGAACAAAATCAATGTTAGTATGAGGATGAGACAAGCAGGGCATGACGGAATTGAATGAGATGTTTGAAAAGAAGAATATCCATGATCATGCACTACATACTAAAATTTACCTGGTTTGCAGTGTAGAAGGTTACTCAATAGGCTCGTTCGTGGCGTCCCGGTCGCGCGCTCGGGGGAACGCTGTGGAATCTGATACGGGCGCGACTTTCCACTACGCAGCCACTCACGAATCTGATCTTCTTCAGGAATTTTGTATGTCCCTGTGTGTTCTAGGGTGTGTTTCCGACGGTGCATAATGAGTGCACGTCTACTTTTGAAAAGTCTTTTCTCCCCATGACAAGGTGGAAGTCGACAAAAGTACCCATCAACTATCGACGCATCTCCGGGCAAAAGATCTCCTGTGACATCAAACTGATCGAAGATATTGCCCTCCGCATCAGGCGGGGGCAAACTTTCTTCCATCTCTGAACCTGTTGCAAATCACACAGATCTGATCTCAATACAACTTGGAAAGACAGTTCACGTCGACAGAGACACTGGAATCATACTGAAAGTTGGGTCCGAAAAAAATCTACTTAGGCATTAATCACATGCATTTCCACTGAAATGATATTTTCAAGTCTGTCGCCTGGAGTATTACTGTGTTCTTGGGGGTTAGACTCGTCTATTCAAGCCATATACTTACGTGTGACTCAAGATGATGTTTGCAAGCGAAGATGCATGCACTCATGCGCCAGTAGAGTCTGACAGGCAGAATTCACTCCTCAGCTTTCAGCCGTTCACCCTACATGCGGACACAACCCTAACTTTTCATGCTCACTTCTTCATCACTTGTTTCTACACATGCATCTTCTGCGTAGGGAAAGATGCACAAAAAGCTCCATCGGTACATATAGTAATAAAACAGTACGTGCAAAGGAACTCAAACAAAATTATAGCTTGTTTGTAATACTGTTGTTATCCTCTGCATATAATGTCTGCAGCCTAGCCTATCCAACGAAATCCAAAGTTGCGGTGAATTCGACGTTGCCCAAATTAAGCTGAAAAAGAAAGAAAGAATACTTACTCGCTACTCGCTGTAAGAAGCCTAAAAGTACAGTAATCGCGACCGCCGAAACGAAGCGTGTGTTTCCAAACAACTCAAACTCCAGTTTTCCAATCTCCCCGCTTGCAAATGTTCGGTTGTTAGCCAGTAAAGCAAGCCTCACTGCAACGAAAATCCGCACAAATGAATTCCACCAGCAAAGGCCTGCAACTCGATCACTATTTCATGAAAAGGAAAATTGGCAAACCGATGCTCTCTAAAAGCAATGCGCCTGCAACCAAACATATCATAGATTGCGCAAAGAAACATGGCTCTGAACATACCTGTAATGCGTTGACGCAACCAACACGAATTTCGGATTCAAGGCAGAGAGTCTAATAAGACGACGCCTGCAGAACGTCGTAACAAACTTAACACAATCCAAGACAAGTTCACGCTCACCACGGGAAGCTAACATGCACTGAAAAGACCGAGACCTGCACCGTTGGTGATCTCGGGTTACTGTACTTGCAGATCGGTACTAGAGGTGAATTGGCAAAAAGCAGGGCCGAGGAGTCTCTGAGATTCTCAGACTGGTACCAGCGATGGTGGGGATCGAAGGTGACAGTCAGGAGTCAGGACGACCCCTCTTAGCAATTGTGAATGCTCCGAAAGAGGCGCTTCGCTCCGGATTTAAAGCGAAGTCAACATCAATCGACCGGTCCGTCCGGTGCAGAAAGGAATTTACTTGGATGGGGAATTTCGTTAAAATGGCGGTATTCCGTGTGCCATTTTCAGTCCGTCCGGTTTGAACCGTACGTGAAAGTGCCATCTAGGGAAATATAGATTTTAGAAATCTTGAGATTGTATAGATTTCATAAATCTATTATTTTTGTAGATTTCAGACTGTGGGGGTTTGGACCATGAAAGTGACATCTAGGACTAATGTAGATTTCAGACATCTAAGAATGATATGGATTTCAACCAATCTAGGATAATTGTACATTCAGACCGCTTGGTCTGAATTGTAAAAACTGCCAAAGTAGTGGAATAACGCCAATTTAACGAAATTGTCCATCCGGGTAGTAGTAATAGCAAATTATGTATACAAAATAATGAAATTAGGTTCCTTTAATGGATAATTTTGTTAAAATAGTGCTATTCCTCTACTTTGGCAATTTTAATAACTTAGACCAGACGGTCTAAATTGAACAATAGTATTAGATGTCTAAAATCTACATTTGTCCTAGATGTCATTTTTATAATTCACATCGTGTAGTCTGAAATCTATACCTTTCCTAGATTTTTGAAAACTATGTAAATCCAAGATTTTTGAAATCTATACCACTCCTAGATGATATTTTTTAGGTTCTTATCGAGAGGTCTAAAATAGCACACGAAATACAACCATTTTAACAAAATTTTCCTTCTTAACAATTAGATTGTCTTACTCCAAGAAAATTACTTTACAAGTCAACAAAGTCAACAAATAGTCAAATATTTTTACAAATATTTGCATTCATTTATACATATAGAGGTTCATGAGTACCAATTACAAGAATAACTAATTCAAAAATAGTACATTCTTATAGCCAGGGTTGTCATACCGGACAGATCAGAGTGATCGAATTGGAGGGACAAACGGTCCGGATAGTCCAGACACCTTTCAATTTTGAAATTTTGAAATTGGCAAGTCGCTTCCATGTTGGCGGTCCACGCTGGAATTAAGGCACGGACGTGAAAGTTAGGGCGGGGACGTCAAGGCATGGACATCATCGTCAGAGAGAGGACTCTACTGGGCGCGGACATCTTGGAAAGGGCGGGGATGCTGCAGCTTAATTCAAATGAAGTAGAAGTTCTACTTTTCGAGGTTCATGTTCAAGGCTTTATTTAGGAAAATAGTGGCGACAAGTGTTTCAAATTCATATCCAATACAAAGAGACTTCTTTGTAGTCATCTTCAAAAGGGTTGGTTTACGAATTTGAATGTACAACTGTACAAGGGTTTGGAAATCAAATCATATACATGCATCGCAAATGCAATAATTTTGCAAACACAATTGGAGACTTCATTATTTTAGATAATCAACAACATTTATAAATTTCAAACATTGTTCAGTACAATAACAAGTTCACAACACAATGAATTTATACTTTCAAAATATGCATTCCTCTTCCATTGGTTATCTCAAACCCTCCTTCTTGTCCTTGTAGATCTTCATTACTTCATGTTTCAATTGGTGCATTTGTCTTGAATTCATGATAAATGAAGATCTATAGATGGTGTCGGTTGCCCTTCAATTGTTGAAATGACTTGATCTGCGGACTTCTTGTATACCCAGATTTTCTAATGCAGCATTTCAAATTACCACATCATCATCTATTAGTGCCTCATCACAATCAAGGTCGTCTTCATCATCACCACCTTCACTAGTTCCATGTTCATCTTCTCCATTGTCACTGTTTGTGGTCCAGTGGCCCTCCACTTCCGAGTTCTCATTTCGAAGCTCCACAACTATTTCACCATGCCTACAATTGCTTGGACCGATTATGCAAGGGCGGGGACGTCAGAGAAGGGCAGTTTTGGTAAAAATCGTCATGCTTCCTTCTACCAGGGCGTGGACGAGATGTGCAGGTGCGGACGTGTGGGGCGCGGACGTCAGAGCATGGACTTCCCGTCAGAGCGCAGACTTCTTGTCAGGGCGCAGACGTCAAGGCGTGGACTTCTTGTCAGGGTGCAGACTTCTTGTCAAGGTGCGGACTTCTTGTCAAGGTGTAGACTTCTTGTCAAGGCGCGGATGCAAGAGGTGCGGACGTAAAGGCACAGACGTAGGGGCATGGACGTCCTACTCCTCAGCCATAGTGTGGGGGGAAGTCAAATTCGCATTGAACTTGAACTTGAACTTGGTCATGGGATTCTTCTTTCCCATAGAGAAGGAAAAGCCATTAATGCAACTAGACCTTCATTTGAGTTCGGGGAATATCTTCAAGTCAATGGTTGCATTAAGAGGTCCAACCACTTTTTGAGTTCAAAGACAATGTATGGAAGCATATCATTCCCTTCTTAGGACCGGACTTCTCCTTCTTGCCTTCATCAAGCACTTGAGAACTAGGACCCACCCAAAAATAAAATTCAAAAAATAAAACTGAACTTCCAAACAAGGTCAAAATTTGTGTGAGTAGAATCCCAAAGGGTTTGGAGTCCTAATGAAAGACAAGGTACATATTTGTTTAAATTTGAATTCAAGGATTCATTTTTTATTCTTCTATATAGAACCTATTTGGGATTTAGGGTTTGGAGTTTACAAATCAAATCATAACCAACTTAATTATACATTTTTGGCTTTTTGTTCAAGGTTTTATTTTTGAAATAAATAGATACAAGGGTTTGGATTGAAATCAAATACAAATTATAATGCATTAAAATATACTTGAAGGGTTTGTTTTTGAAAAAAGAGGCTACAAGGGTTTGAGTTTTCAAAGACTTCAACGGTATATTCTTGTAATGGGGATATCAAAAGGGGTTGGTATTGAAATGAAAGACTAGTTACGTTATTTTGGAATTCAAGTTCAACGGAATATTTTTGTAATGGGTAACCCAAACCGGTTTGAGTAATTGGGATTGAAATGAAATACTAGTCAAGTCATTTAGGAATTCAATCATTCAACTAGAAAATTTTATTTGTGTAATGGGATCCTAGAAGGGTTTGGTATTGAAATCAAATACTACTTAAGTTATTTTTTAATTCATGTTCAACGATACATTTTTGTAATGGGGATACCAAAGCGGTTTGGAATTGAAATGAAATACTAGTCATGTTATTTTAAAATTCAATCATTCAACTTGAAAATTTTATTTGTATAATGGGATACTGAAAGGGTTTGGTATTGAAATCAAATACTACTTAAGTTATTTTAGAATTCAAGTTCAATGGTGTATTTTGGTAATGGGATCATAGAAGGCTTTGGAATTGAAATGAAATACTTGTTAAGATTTTTTTGAAATTCACCTTCAACGGGTTCTTTTTGTAAGGGGCTATTAGAGGGTTTGGAATTGAAATCAAGTATTAGTTAAGATATTTGTGTATTCAAGTTTGTGAGTTTGCATGTTCAAGTTTGTCATGGACAAAGTTCAAATTTGGTTTGGAAGGAGTTCAGGTCTATCACTTGGATAAGTTTCCACACGTACGTCCAAGTCAGGGCGCGGATGCCTAGACATGATGCGGACGCCTAGACGCGGACATTGAGCAAGACAACAAGGGAGAGTGAAATTCAACTTCAACATTTGAAATTGGCATAGGATTCTTCCTTCCCATGGAGAGGGGGAAGCCATTAATGCAGTCAACCTTTAATTTGAGCTTGGGAAATATCTGCAAGTCAATGGCTTCATGAAAAGGTCCAACTACTTTTTGAGTTCAAAGACAATTCATGGAAGGATGTGGCTCCTTTCTTGTGCTGCACTTGTCCTTCTTAGCTTCTCCAAGGACTTGAGAACTAGTCCCCACCCCAAAAAAAAGGAGATTTCAAAAAATGAATAGTAATTTGCACACTTCAAGAAAAAAAAATTGAAATTAGATGCTAGAAGTTTTTCGATTTATAACAAAAGACAAGGTACACATTTTTTTTAATTCAAGTTGAAGGATGCATTTTTGAATTCTCCAAATAGAAATTAAAAGGGTTCAGAGTTCAAAAAACAAATCAAGCACGTCTTATATTTTGTAGAGTTCTAATTGAATGGATTTATTTTTTATAATGGGGGCTACAAGGGTTTGGAAATTGGAATTCACATCATTAACGTATTACAATGTATTCAAATGTAATTCAAAGATTTATTTTTGAAAATAGAGGCTACAAGGATTTGGAAAGGAAACAAAATGCAAGTTCTAGTGATTTTGAAGCAAGTTCAAGGCTTTAGTCTTGTTACTGGATGCTACAAGGATTTTGATTTCAAATCAAATAGAAGTTATGTTTTGTTTAGTTATAGTTGAAATTCAAATCAAATACAAGTTAAATGTTATGTATTTGTACTTCAAGGGCTTCAAGTTGAAGTACAGGTTATAAGGGTTTGGAAATCCCTTCAAATACAAGTTAATATTTTTGGGTTCTACTTCAAGGGTTCATTTGTGTTAATGGAAGATACAAGGATTGGGAATTCAAACCAGATACAAGTTATTTTATATTTGGTTAGGATTAAAGGGTTTACTTTTGTAAGTACTACATAGAGGCTACAAGATTTTGAAATTCCTATAAAATATAGGATATAGTTCTTGGGGATTCAAGTTGCAACCTTGCAGTAGGGTCTACTTTTGTAATCAAAGGCAACAAGGGATGGGTATTCAATTCAAATATAGAATGGAAAATCTTCAGTTCTAGTTCAACGGTCAATTTCTGTAATTAGCAATTACAAGTTATTTTTTTTGTAATTGGAAGATAAAACTACTGCAAAGGTTTAGGGATTGTCATTAATTTCAAGTTACTTGTTTTTTGGATTCGAGTTCAAACGTTCAATGCTTCATTTCAATAACAAGAGTCTAATTATGTTTGAATTTAGGAATTGAAATCAAATACCTCTTTTTTTTTTTTGGGTTTAGGTTGTTTTTAAAAACAAAAAAAATTGGATACTAGAATTATTTTGGAAAAAAATCAAATACAATTTGTTTTATTTTCGGATTCAAGTTAAATGGTTCCTTTGAAATTCACAATAGAAAAAAATATGGTTTGATTGAACAAGGGCCCCCTTTCATTCCAAAAAAAATTACTTGAATTTGGGTCCAATTTAAAAAAATGTGGTTCACGTGAACAAGGGTTCCCCCTTATTGGAAGTTATTGGCTTATTGCTTATAAATTCAAAAGGAATTAGTATTTTTTTGGCCTACAATGCAAAAAAATATGGTTCAATTGAACGAGGCCCCTTTATTGCTTCTTAATGGAGAATGAATTAAATTCATTTGCCTACAAGGAAAACAAATACAGGTCCACGGAGCAAGGTTTCTCTTCTTTTGCTTTTAAATTTACAAGAAATTAGTTCCACTTGACCCCAATGGAAAAAAATATGGTTTGGTTGTACAAGGGCCCCCTTTCATTCAAAAATAAATTAGTTCAATTTGACTCCAATTTAACCCCTAAAGGACCAAGGCTATTTTCTGCCAAAAACCACTCAAAACTATCATTTCTTTAGCAAAGAGTAAAAAATATTTTTAATTTTTTTTTTTTCGACATATAACTGTAGGATCTACACCTGACTAGTATGAGAATGTGTGGAAAAATTTCAAAATTTTGGACCACACAGATTGCAAGAAATCTGCATTTTAAGTGCAAAAAACAAGTTTTTCAGCACATTGTGGGACTAGATTTTTTGACTTTGAACATTTTAAACTTAAAATTTTTGCACTACAAAGTTTTGAGCTTTAAATCTTTACAATGGAGAATTGAGTTGAGAGTCTAGCAAAATTCAGAAAATTCAGAAAAAATTAATTTTTATTATTAAAAAAATTGTTAAGTAGAAGTAGGTACAAGATAGTAGGAAAATCTAAAATATTAATATCTCTTATATGGAATTAAAATGAATTAATCCCAATGGTGAGATTGTTCTAGCAAAAAATTTGAACCATAAGGAACATTTTTTTTTTAAATAATTGTAAAAATTGCATTCAGAAATGAATCCTACAAGTTATTTTTTTCAGGAAGATGCTCTAAGTGCCCAAAAAATAAGATTGTCTATAACTTTCTCGTAACAAATCCAAATGGAATGAATAAAAGCTTCCTAGATAGACAAAAATATAATCTATGGTAAAAAAACTAAAAAACTAAAAATTCAAATTCCTACAAATTTGTTTTTGCTAAAAACCCTCTCCCCTGTTTTGAGCTTATTTGGGCATAACTTTTGTTCCCAGGCACCGATTGAAAAAAAAATTATATTACCACAAAGCTTATAAGTTTTTCTATCTGTATAATTTTTTTTTTAAATCAGGACAAAAATTCAGTCTGTAGATACTTGCCCGAAATTCCATTTGTCCCTCGAGGGGACAATGGTCCTTTAGGGGTTAAAAAAATGTGGTTCACGTGAGCAAGGGTCCCCCCTTATTGCTCATAAATTCAAAAGAAATTAGTAATTTTTTGCCTACAGTGCAAAAAGATATGGTTTAATTGAATGAGGGCCCCTTAATTGCTTCTTAATGGAGAATGAATTAAATTCATTTGCCTTCAACGGAAAAAAATATGAGTCTATGGAGCAAGGTTCCTCTTCCTTTACTTTTAAATTTACAAGGAATTAGTCCCAATTGGCTCCAATAAAAAAAAATATGGTTCAATTGTACAAGGACCCCCTTCATTCAAAAATAAATTAATTCAATTTGGCTCCAATTTTTAAAAATCATCTGCGCCCTGACTACTTCCGTCCATGCCTCGACCCACTCTTGTCTCCACACTAACATTTGTCCGCACCCCAATACAATTTCGTCCCCACCCTGGCAAGATTACGTCTGCGCCTTGACTAAAGTCCGCGCCCTACCGGTGACATCCACACCCTGGATCCTACTTGGTAGTCAGGTGGCGTTAAAGTGGCAACCACATCATTTGTTTTTCAATTAAAGAAAGTCAACTCAGTGTTGACCACATCGGACGGTCGAGACCTCTATTGGACAGGCGAACCAGACATCTGTCTGGTATGACAACCTTGCTTATAGTAATAGCAATAAATATTTATACAATGTTAAATGTCAACAAATTAGTATGGGGCAACTTCTTTCATTATTTTGTGTCGTGATTTTACTGCACTGATAAGTATATCTAGTGTTAAGGTGTCAAAACTACTTTTTAGACCATTAGGTGTGAATCATGAAAGTGCCATCTAAAATTCTTGGACTTATATAGATTTAAGAAATCTAGGATTTATATAGATTTCAGACTGCATGGTTTGAACCATAAAAGTAACATCTAAGATGAGTGTAGATTTTCAAACATCTAGGACAATTGTACAATTTACACCGCCCGGTTTGAATTGTAAAACTACCAAAGTAGTGGAATAGCACCATTTTAATAAAATTGCCCATATTACTAGATATTGTATCAAGCTCCCAATTTTGAATTTTCTTCAAACATAAAACTACAGTGATACTAATTCAATGAATAATTTGTTGGTGCCTGGCACTATTTTTGCACTATGAGTGATAGGACATAATTTACTATATGTAAATTTGAAAAAAATTGAAAAAAATCATGGAAACAAAATTAATCAAAATTATCTTTTATTTTTTTGTATTCGTGGCACTTTTGAAATTTTTTTTTTTAATAAATCCTAAAAAGGATTATTATTTTTATATTAAAAAATAATGACTAAATATATTAATATAATAGAATGTGATTTATAATATACTGCAATGTTAATTTCATGTATTTAAATGTCTACTAAGTATTGACATGAGAATAATGTATTAAAATCACTATGTTTAACTCTAATAAACAATACTCCATAATATGTTATACTTAAAATGCCAATTGTCAAATTGTTAAATATCATCTTTGAAATTGGCTTTCGAATTTGAAAGGTAAACTTAGGAATTAGGACCAAATATTAAAATGATAGGGTGAAATCAACCCTTCATTACAAAAAGTCTCAAGCCTCTAGAGGGCTAATCTAGAGCAGCTAAAAAGATTCCATGATAACATTTAAATTTGCTTAAGGATTTCTTTTCCCTATAGTTGCTCACCTTGTGCCATGACATTGGATGACTGTCAATGGTTCAAAATCCAAGTAAAAGATATTAAGTAATTATAGTTCAGGTATTGTAATGCATATTAATCTTGATTATTGCGTATCTTGTACCCTACCAAATTTTAGAAAAAAAAACAAATATTGAAATTAATTAAATGACATCTACCATCAATAGTATTTTGAATGGTAATGTGGTAGTCACAATCTATTGACAATTGGTGAAAATGAATGATGAAGTGGTTGATTTTATAGAGAAATCAATTGTCCATGGTAAATCCTCAAAGGGTATGGGATATTTTGAAGAGAAACCACTCATTGTCAAATGCAAAAATTGTATTCAAAGTCAAATTTCAAACCCCATTTAGGCATAATAGAATTATTTTTTTCAAAAATCTTTAAGTTAAATAAAGTTGAAGAGTCAATCTAGTTTTTGTCTTCAAAAATCTGTTTGAGGTTCAGAGACTCCAATAAAAAGTTATGGACAAAAATCTAAAAGGAGTTGGATGGCAATTTTTTTGACATTTAAACACCCTCTCTGAATTTTGTTCATAACTTTTTATTAGAGTTTATAAGCCTCAAAATGATTTTTGGAGATGAAAACTAGATTGATTCTACAACTTTTTTAGTTTAAAGATTTTTGAAAAAAATTATTCTTCTATGCCTAAATGGGGTCTAAAATTTGACTTTGAACACAATTTCTGATTTTCACTTAACTATGAGCGTGTGTGCTCCTATTAATCCTAATTTACATATTCCACATAGATTGTTTTACCTACTACTAATCCACTTGTATAAATAGCTCTTCTTCTCCACTTCAATTGCATTAAATTAAGTAGCTTGTGTAGTTAATTCAAAATCATTAGTGTTTCTAATTTTTTTGATAACTAGTTGCAAAAGCCACTTCATTTGGCTTTATTTGTTTCATTTGTCAATTAATCATTGTATTATTTGATGTTGTTGATTATTAAACATATCTTTGTTACACCCTCATCTATGAATCTTGACATCTTTTGTAAAATTCACACAAGCTAAAAATGCATTGCACCTAGATTTGTCAGGCTACCTATTTTTGATTAATAGATTGGTTTGGTCACTCTAGAGTGGCCCTCCTGAGGCCTGCAATTTTTTCTAATGATAAATCCTTATTGCTATCAAAATTAGTATTAAAAGACTATAATTAATGATTCCGTAGACATTAGATCATATTTTACAAACTTATAATCAATCCTACTACTAAAGTTATACATATTAAATGGATGTAAAATTTTGTATAGAAGTGCCAAAACTAAAGAGTTGATCACAAAAAAATGAAAAAAAACCCACTAAAAGATAGAATCCAATCATAGATCAAAAATGTCAATTTTTGATGTTTTTGTAAAATGGAAATATTCCAATATTTTGGCTCTTTTTAGAGTTTCAAAAATTAGAAAAGTAATTGTTTTAAAACATAAATTGGTACCTATCCTTGTTGTGATGTTTTCAAACCTTCATGTACATAATTTCTCATAATTTCTGGTGCTAAAATTGTACTATTTAGAACAAAATTATCATATTTTAGGCTTGAGATAAGTGATAACATCAATTTTGTTAATTTTGTAATCTAATTCTACAACTTTAGCACTCCTAGAGGTGTCTAGACTATAACTTAAACCTAGAAGGTCATTGCAAAAAGCACTATACGATTTTTGTAGCGTTTTGCATAATACTCTTGATTTTTTTGGGAGTACTTTCTAATTAGGAAATCATCTTCAAAAAATGTGAAAGAATGATTTAGAATCATCTTCAATTTTCAAAAATTGCATGCAATAGAAGTGTTGTTTGCATTCATGTAGAGGACATAAAATAATATATTTTCAATAAAGTTTTCTTTGGTAGATATATGCTTTCCTACTATGCAAATAAACCATGAAAATTTCAGCCCCAGGTCATTAAATTTGGGGACTCCTAACATAGTAAATACCTAGCCTAAATCTCATAGAATGACAAATCAACAAAAATATTTTTTAAATACAAATTTTTATTTTTTTAATTTCTAGAAATTAGAAATTTCATTACCATCAAGTTAAACATATTCAATAGAAATTTCAAGTTCATTGGACTTTTGCTTCAAAAGTTATAGTGGATGACAAGAGAGTCACTCTCATTGTAAATGCAAATAGGCTGACCAATGTTTCTTGCAGTGACCCTATACTCATTCAACTTATTAGAGTTTTATACAAAGAAATGTGACAATATTTAGGAATTGGAAAAAATAAATGATGATTACTGAATAGAAAGTAGATAATAACCTAGAAAAATAAATTTTAGTAACATAATTGAAAAAATATAATAAAAAGAAGAAGATTATATTGAACTTTACAATTCTTGATTTCTTCCTCAAACAACTTTATATATATTGTGTAAGTTTTATTTTCCATCAATGATAATAAAGTGTATTATTGTTTTAAATTCTAAGAGCTTCTTTAGTTACAAGAAAAAATATATTCTATTTACTAATATGAAAATTCATGCAGAAAATCACAAATTAAAAAGGCCTTTTATACTAGTATCAATTTATTTACAATAATATTAAAGCATTTCTACAATTAAATTGAGCCTTATCACAAATGCATGATATCAAGAGTCTATCATATTAATGCTATAAGCTAGTCAAGCCTTCTTCGAGAGGGCAAAAATTTGGAGCTCTCATTTCAAATTTTTATTAAGGAAAAAATGGAATGAAAAAATATTAAATTTGTAAGAATCAAAAAGCTTGAATTAGAAAATATAGGTTACAAAATACAAAATTGATGGCCCTCTTTACAACCCAAAATAGGAGGCAAGTTTCTTACATCTATGAGACTATAACAAGCATATAAAAAATTCTCACCTTTTCTTAGAAGGCTTATCACACTACTTTAAATAAATCCATGATACGGCTATGGCATCATACCAATACGATATATCTACTTTATATTCCTTCCATTTATTTCATTAGAGAAAATCTCGACTCTCTAGAAAGTCGTTTGACTTTCTGGAATTGTGCAAATCTACGGGAATAAATTTTTTTTTTTTTTTTTTAAATTTGAATTTAAAAAAAATTTACCAATCTTGCATGGCACACAAGGTGAAACTATGAAATAAATAAATAATTTTTTTTTTTCATTTTTTTTTCAATTTTTTAATATTTTTTTTTTGTAATTGCACAACTCCAGAAAGTCAAACGGCCTTTTGGAGAGTTCAGATTTTCTCTAATGTTCTTGTTGCAAATAGAACTTTTCACATCATTCATTCAATCCACAGAATATTACATAAATAGAAAATTTTATTAAAATGGCAATATTTCATATGCCATTTTTAGATCGCATGGTTTAAATTGCAAAACATAGTTGTCACATTGGACAAGTTACTATTCATTTTATGTCCTGTACATTTGATGAATAGTAACTCGTCCTATAGGACATAAAATGAATAGTAACTTGTCCAATGTGACAACTATGTTGCAATAGTGTCATCTAAAACATATATAGATTTCAAACCATGCAATCTAAACCTTAAAGGTGCCAAAGTTTGCAGAATGATGCCGTTTTAACAAAATTCCCTATGTTATCTATTCAGACTAACAATTTATAAGTCAAGGAAAATATTTTACAATTTTTTACAATAATTGAAGTTAAGATATGTATAGTTGTATACCTATAATCAACATTGCCCTAAATGCAACATATGCATTTCATCACAAAGTTCCTTTGTCACGAATTGTCACTAGTAATTGTACGATTATTGTCAGGCATTGCTTTCATGTTACATTTATTCATTAAAAAATATTATTACAACACGATATTTCCATTCAGGACTACAATGTGGTTTAAGCATGTTATTCATATTTGAATTTGAAATGTTGAAGTTGCACGATAACTATGTGTGACAAAATCTGTATGACTTCAGTGTTTTAGCGATGAGTGACTGATATCGTGCAACATTAGCGCTTATTTTAGACATATAAAATTAGTGCAATAATCATACAACATCATGTCTATGCATAGTTATTGTACTAGCATTGCATTTTTTTATCTTTCACGATTTTAGTACTAAGCCAATTGAAAAGCAGGAACTGTGTTCAAAGTAGAAAATCAGACCTCATTTAGGCATAGTAGAATAAATATTTTAAAAAAAACTTTGAACTAAAACAAGTTGTAAAATTAAGTTGAGTTTCATTTCCAAAAATTCATTTGACATTTCAATATTCCACTCAAAAGTTATGGACAAGTTTCAAAGAAGATGTTTAAAAATGTCAAAAACAATTCCTTTCAAACGCCTCTCTGAAATTTGTCTATAATTTTTGATTGGAGGCTTGAAATCTCAAGCCGATTTTTGGAGATGAAACTTAACTTGATTTACCAAAATTTTTTAGTTTGAAGTTTTTTTCAAAAAACTAATATACTATGCCTAAATGAGGTCTGGAATTTTAGTCTTAACTCAATTCCTACGTTTTGACAATGAGCGGTGCAACTCTCATTTTCTAATTATCCCATATCGTTTGAGTGCTCACTGGATTTCAAAATAAAAGGGATCTCCCCACTCACATTTCTCATCATCTGCCAGTCAGGTGGTTCCTTCACTACGTCTCCAAGTGTCTTGGCGGCCTACTAATGGATTAAACTGAAGCTAGGATTTGATGGCTATTAGATTATGTACAATTAATCAAGTCATGATAAATAAAATTCAAGAAATTTAATGAAGTAAAAAATTATTGTTAATTAGATTGGTGATCTTCATTTGAACATTGACAATAATTTTTTCAACATTTATACCAGTTAATAAGTTTATTGCAATGCAAACGGCAGTGACATTATTGTCATGGATTTTTCGTGTATTTCAACACACAGAAAATGCACAGCAAAGATAATAAATTTTCATGCATAAATTGTATCTTTTGCGCACTTGTGATGAATTTAAAGAAGTTACATAGTTAATACTAATTACAAAGTAGTACCAATTTTTTGCAGAAATCGTGTGCATTGTAATGATGCGATAAGTTGTAAATTATTGTACGCATCCATGAAATAACAGTAACCATGCAATATTCATTGTCAATCTGTAGGTTCTAAATTTTGTGATGTTGGACCCAAGAGCATCCTTTTTCCTAGATATTAAATACACAATCTTAATGTATGCAATTGAAACATAAAAGTCCATATGAGCTGAGAACCTGCTATTAGTTTGGGTTCACCTAGAAATAAAATAATACTCTAAAATTTATAACTTATAACTCATTCATATGGTGTCCAAATAATGCATGCTAAAATGTGTTGGAATCCTCTTTGAGTTGCCAATAAAATCTAAAAAAAATAATTTATGACCAATCAATAGTAACTATGCTCATAGTTAGAAGTGCCCATACCTTATTTTTTTCAAAACCTTTGAAGAATTTTGGAACATGATTATGAAATCGTACCACCTGCTTCTACTTGCCAGTTGTACATGATTTTACAACCCCTACCAATAAACCTATGTTGAGAAGCTATTGGCCTAGTAGCGTAAGAACCGCTGTGAAAGGATAATTCCATAATTTCGCAATAACGAACTGCTTCAAACGTCCTCATCAGCAATAACATGACGCCGGAATTGGACACAGTGGTCCATTCCAAGACAGCTCGTGAGTCTTCATTCGGCGTGTTTTTTTAGGGTTCTCTGTTTGGGAGTTTCTACACACAGTTCCATCGTAAATATCTTTACTTGTGTAAAGCTGCATCTCGAACTTCCTATGTGACTGAATGTCCATTTTTGTTGTACAAAATCCGTTGGTTCATACAAACGTACGGATTACGTGGGCTTCGCAGTGTCCCATTCGCACGTAAACGACATCCATTATGACAATACATATATCGTGTCTCTTCTGTGTATATTACCATCGTGTTAATGTTGCACGGAAACCGTACGTAATCAATTCCGTGCGGATTCAGTGTCTAAGTAATGCTTGACGAAAGCGTCACTGATTACGTCCTGAATCAACTTGTATGGAATCCGTACGACATGGACACCGATTTAAGGCATTTCTTAAAAATTTGAAAGGAAAATTGTGAATTTCTTTTGCAAAAAAGAGCAGTTTTTAACATTGTTAAAAATGTCCGCAGTCCTCTTTGAAAAAAGAACAGCTCCTAACCATCATGATTTTGTAAAAAATAAAAAAAAAATTGAAAACTTTTACAAATATTTTTCTAAAAATACATAAAAGCTTACATATTGTACTGCAAAAAAAAATTGAAAAAAAAAGGTTTTAACATCACTAAAACTATCCAAAGTTCGACTTCGAAAAAATGCAACTCCTAGCCGTTAGAATTTTGTCAAAAGAAATAATTTTCAAATTTTTCAAATTTTTTTTTAGACATAAAAAAATGCTTGCCTTACATAAACCAAAAGGAAACTGAAAAAAAGAAGTTTTTTACATTGCCAAAAGTATCCAAAGTCTAGTGTGGAAAAAACAAAACTTTCAAGTATCTCAATTTCGTAAAAAATAAATCACAAAAGTTTTGAATTTTTTTGGGATGCACCAAAGAGCCAACACAGTTGAATGTAAAAAAAGAATAAATTCTTTTTAATTTTTGATTTTTTTTTAAATGGCAAAAGAATCCCCAAGAACAATGAATAGTTTTAAGTGTGAAAAAATCCACAACCATTTCAACAAGTGATTCATCACTTAGTGCTGTAGTATGTTGGTTAAGAATAACCTTTGTAAATGTGAGATTGTCCATTTAAAATTGGGCAACTGATAGTGGGCGCAGTTTAGAACATTCCAAATTGGACAAAAAAACAAATTTTTTTTGATTTGGCACAAGTGAACAAAATGGTTAAATTTTTTTTTGATTCGGATAGTACAGTAGGGTACAACTCATTTACAAATTGCCTATTGTGCCATTCAATTTTCTTTGCATAGAATAGAGAAAAATTGGATTTTTTTTGTCTTACATAATTAATACTCAATTCTTGTGCAACTCCAATCAAGCATACCAAATTTCAGTTCCAAAAATGCAAAATTTCATTTTTGATGAATTTTTAAAGCCAATTTGCATGGTTATATATAATACTTTATAGAAAACAATTGGTGATAAAAAATTTTAATTCAATTGCATAGATATGTAGGGAACATCCGTATGCACATCTTTCATATTAAAAAACATTCCCTTAAGTGACAAAAATATGAGCAAGGAAGAGTTAAATGTGAGGCATTATATACCAAACTTTGTCAAATAGATATTTCTAAATTTTATCTAGATTTTGCTATTTGAGCCGCACATTGTGACTAACTTTATAAATGTGAACATGATGGTATAATTACTTTTCCAAAATCTACTTAAAATATAGAAATATCTATTTTACAAAGTTTGGTCATATGACGCCTCATATAGAACTCGTCCTAGATAATATTTTTGTTATTTAAGGGGGTGTTTTTTAATATGAAAGATGTGCATATGGATGTTTCCTAAATATCTACTCAATGGAATTAAAAAAATCATCATCAATTGTTTTCTATAAAATATCATGTATAACCATGCAAATTGGCTTCAAAAATTCACCAAAAATAGACTTTTGCATTTTGGGAACTTCAATTTGGTATGCTTGATTGGGATTGTGTAAGAATTGAGTATTAATTATGCAAGACAAGAAATTCCAATATTTCTCTATACTATGCAAACAAAATTTGAATGGCACAATAGACAATTTGTTAATGAACAATATCTCATTGTACAACGTCCACATCAACCAAATAGTCAATTTTTTTTTTGTTCATTTTGTTCATTTCGGCTTAGAAGAGCTTCAAATTTATTTTGGCATTTGGGCAATGTTAAAATCACCAAGGTTGGAATTCTATGTAGAATGGAATTTTATTTTCAAAGTATATCATTCACAATTCCGTATTTTTTAAATTCAGCGGACTTTGGTTGCTGTTTAGGCATAGTAGAATGACTTTTTTCAAAAAACTTTGAACTAACAGAAGTTGGGAAATCAAGCGAAATTTCATCTCCAAAAATCTGTTTGCAATTTGAAGTCTCCAACAATAAGTTATGAGCTAAGTTCAGAGAGGGGTTGGAATGAAAGTTTTCTTTGACATTTTTAAACACCCTCTCTGAATTTTGTCCATAACTTTTTAAGGGAAACTTCAAATTGTAAACGGATTTTTGGAAATGAAATCTGGCTTCATGTCCCAACTTTTATTAGCTTAAAGTTTTTTGAAAAAAACAATTCTACTATGCCTAAACGGCCACCAAAGTTTGCTGAATTAACAAAAGAAATGAAAAAAAAAATCTCCCGAAGTATACGAGTAAAATTTTAATTCTATAGCATGCGTGTGAATTAGAGCATGGTGCATTGGCCAAGGTCATGACTTCCCATCTAGGAGATTGTGTGTTCGATCCTGGCCTTGGGTGGGATACCCAGCTTGGGTGGTGACTGCTGCCCAGGTAGGGTGGTGGATGCTCAGGTGGTGATGGTTGCTGCCTGGGTAGTGGTGGCTACCCGGGTAAGGGGCCTGCCCCGGGTATAAGGGGCTGAATTTTTATTTCTTTTATTTTTAAAAATTTCTTAAATTTCTTTTCTTAAATTTTTATTTTTATTTATTTTTAAATGTGTGCAAAGTAACATTTATTCTATGAAGAAAAAACACGTTTTCAATGATCTATGAAATTGTCAAATCTGCACGATTATAATGCATGATTCAATGATATGGAAGTGGCACGATTTCCATTCATATCAATCTAATACATTAATCGCACGAAAGTCGTGAATTTTTTGAACGCACGGAATCAATGCAATAGTGGTACGCATGTATGAATTCACGGAATCCGTACGACAAAAATGGACATTCAGTGCCATAGGAAGTTCGAGATGTGCATGTGCATATTGTCTTCAGTTCAATTCGATCTTTTAGGCTCTAGTGATTTCCAGTCTGTTTTCTACCTAGTTCTGATTGATTTCTAGTCTTGCGCACTAGCTAGATGACGGACGATCGATAAAAATGGGGCCTCGGATACTACATCACAAAGTTTAGAACCTACAGATTGACAATGAATATTGTATGGTTACTGTTATTTCATGGGTGCGTACAATAATTTACAACTTATCGCATCATTACGATGCACACGATTACTGCAAAAAATTGGTACTACTTTGTAATCAGTATTAACTATGTAACTTCTTTACAATCATCACAAGTGCGCAAAAGATACAATTTATGCATGAAAATTTATTATCTTTGCTGTGCATTTTCTGTGTGTTGAAATACACGAAAAATCCATGACAATAATGTCACTGCCATTTGCATTGCAATAAAACTTATTAACTGGTATCAATGTTTAAAAAATTATTGTCAATGTTTAAATGAAGATCACCAATCTAATTAACAATAATTTTTTACATCATTAAATTTCTTGAATTTTATTTATCATGACTTGATTAGTTGTATATAATTTAATGGCCATCAAATTCTAGCTTCAGTTGGATCCATTAGTAGGCCGCCAAGAAACTTGGAGACGTAGTGAAGGAACCACTTGACTGGAAATTGGTGTGAAGTGTGAGTGGGGAGATCTTTTTTATTTTGAAATCCATCCAGTGAGCACCCAAACGATATGGGATACTTAGAAAATAAGAGTTGCACTGCTCATTGTCGAAACGTAGGAATTGAGTTAAGACTTCAGACCTCATTTAGGCATAGTATATTAGCTTTTTGGAAAAAACTTCAAACTAAATAAAGTTGGTAAATCAGGTTAAGTTTCATCTCTAAAAATCGGTTTGAGATTTCAAGCCTCCAATCAAAAATTATATCAAACAAATTTCAGAGAGGCGTTTGAAAGGAATTGTTTTTGACATTTTTAAACATCCTCATTGAAACTTGTCCATAACTTTTGAGTGGAATATTGAAATGTCAAATGAATTTTTGGAAATGAAACTCAACTTAATTTTACAACTTGTTTTAGTTCAAAGTTTTTCTTAAATATTTATTCTACTATGCCTAAATGAGGTCTGATTTTTTACTTTGAACACAATTCCTGCTTTTCAATTGACTTAGTACTAAAATCGTGAAAGATAAAAAAATGCAATGCTAGTACAATAACTATGCACAGACATGATGTTGTATGATTATTGCACTAATTTTATATGTCTAAAATAAGCGCTAATGTTGCACGATATCAGTCACCCATCGCTAAAACACTAAAGTCATACAGATTTTGTTACACATAGTTATCGTACAACTTCAACATTTCAAATTCAAATATGAATAACATGCTTGAACCACATTGTAGTCTTGAATGGAAATATCGTGTTGTAATAATATTTTTTAATGAACGAATGTAACATGAAAGCAATGCCCGACGATAATCGTATGATTACTAGTGACAATTCGTGACAAAGGAACTTTGTGATGTAGATGTAGCCCATGACTGGCCAGGATTACGAAGCGCTCAAGAAGAAGCTCTTGGAGACCTACTCTATGCGACCCACACTTCCGAACCCGAAAGTGAAAAGATCAATCAATTGGCATTGACTCGAAAGGTTCTGCTTCTGGGACAATCAGATTTTCGAAAAGCGAGATAGATGGATACGGCATCAGCAACATTTTTACAACCGGATGTGCGTTAGCGGCATTGGCTATCCAAAAGAAATAGAGGCAAAACCTTTTATCCATGAGCATGAATTTCGAAAGAACACCAGATTCGGGATTGCCAGTGCTGTAGGATCTGCAGGTCTAATGCCACCCACTGCAACTCTTGCAAGTCCATATTCTCGAATCTCAAGAGCTCCCACTACAAGAAAACGAGTATTTTATGACTGCAAAAATATGACTGAGGATGACTGACGACTAGTTGCAGTCATATTCTTGAAGGCCAACACCTTGAGAAAAAATATGACTGCAAAATATGATTATCAGTCATTCTTGGGCCTTCTACTTCACAAGTATACACTATACGACCATTAGGAACACCAAAGTACTTCATAGGGAACATAGGGAATATGTTTGGTGAACGCTAAGTCATATTGTTAGTCATATTTCCATGGGAGTGTCATTTTTTTTGTTTTGGGCAACCCAAGAAAAATACGGGCAATTCAAAAAAAATTGGACAAGCCATTATTTAAATTTTGAAATCCTACTCACCTATTTTTTAGGATTTTAAAACCTAGTCACCATTTTTTTAGGGTTTTGAAACCCTAGCCGCCATTTCTTTGGGCCCTTCTTCTTTGCCTTTTATTGTCTCTTAGTTCATACTTGTTATTACTTCTTAGTTGTTGTCTTTTATTGTCTCTTAATTCATACTTGTTATTGCTTCTTAGTTGTTGTCTTTTGTTGCATCTTAACTCTTGTTTCTTGTTGTTTCTTGTTGTGTCTTAGTTGTTGCTTGTTGTTTCTTGTTGTGTCTTAGTTGTTGCTTCTTGTTTCTTGTTGTGTCTTAGTTGTTGCTTCTTGTTTCTTGTTGTGTCCTAGTTGTTGCTTCTTATTTCTTATTGTGTCTTAGTTGTTGCTTCTTGTTTCTTGTTGCATTTTAACTCTTGCTTGTTATTATTTCTTAGTACTTGTCTATTTTTCTTCTTGTTTTTTCCATCATCATTCTTATTTTTCCTACCCTAAACTTGGGCTACATATTTTGTATTGTTGTAAGCCTTTGAAGGTTGAGCTTTGTTATTCATTCACTAAAAATTAACCTCCCATTTCTTTAATTGTTTATGCAGGCACCAAAAGTTGAAACAAAGTCATTGGAGGCTACTTGCAACCCAATAGAGCCATCTTCACATTATTGTAAGAAATGTAGGCCTTATTGGATTTTGTGAAATACTCCCTCCGTCCCAAAATGATCTTTCGATTGACCTTAGTTTCTTGTCCCAAAATGATTTTCCTATTGTGACTAGGACAAATAGCCCGCGAAATGAATCCCCCGTATTGACATCATGACAAAAGCTACAGTAACTGGGCCCAGAGAATGAACTAAAAATTGAATGAACATGACATCGAGAAGCTCCACGACAGCTTCAACCACAAGCGATGGGTTCGGAGGTCATGGGTTGGCAGCTTCTACGAAGTCTCTGAAGGCCAAGGGTTCAGAGGTCGAAGCCAACACAGTTACCAATGAAGGTTCCGCGGCATCTATTTTAGGAGTTGTTGTTTCAGAGCAGGTGCGAAGTAATGCATGCGTGTACAAATTCTTGAGGTGGTTATTTTCAGCAAATATGCCTCACTCACAGGAAAACGCCGTGGACAGCAACAAGCGCGGGAACTACAGCTCACACCCCGGGGAAGACAGAAAACAACGCGGGAATTGAAAATTTCATTGGCTAGCGGTGCTCCTCCCAAAAGCCCTTCCAAACACACATTTTAAAGCTTCATAATTTTAATTTGATAATGAGTTTAAAACTTAAATTTGGAGGTCAATAGGAGAGCATTGTATTCTACTTATACCTCAAAAAAAAATTAAAAAATATTGATTTTTGACCTTATTCTAGAACATTTTGTCAAAGAGGAAGATCATTTTGGGACGGAGGGAGTAATTCATTGTAGTATATATGTTTTGTATTGGTGACTAATAAATGTCAATGAAGAGAGTTGATTTCCTTCTTTCTTTCTCCCTTTCTAATATGATTATTTCTTGTATATCTCTAAAATTATATATGTTCATTTTTAACTACATGGAGTCTTTTCCAAAATATGACTTTGTATTTTTCAAAATATGACTGCAGTTAGTCATAAACTACCAATGACATCCATATGAACTACTACATCAATCAAAATATGACTCATAAGAGTCATATTCTACATCATTCACAAATATGACTGTACAAAGTCATATTCTACATCATTCACAAATATGACTGTACAAAGTCATATTCTACATCATTCACAAATATGACTAACCGCAGTCATATTCCATGTTAGCCAAAATATGACTGACCATAGTCATATGCCACATTAGCCAAAATATGACTGACTGCAGTCATATTCCACGTCAGCCAAAATATGATTGACCGCAGTCATATTCCACGTCAGCCAAAATATGATTGACCGCAGTCATATTCTACGTCAGCCAAAAAAATGACTACATGGAATCACATGCCACGTAGGATTTATTTTTGTTTGCCCAGGCAACTCAAAAATAAGTCAAGCCCTCAAAGATAGTCAAAGTATACGCCTTGTTGGCAAAATATGGCTAATTATGGATAATTATACCCCCCCAAAAATATGACTGCCAATATGACTGATGTCCAAAGCGACTTGTCGGTAATGACTCATGTCAGTCATGTTGCAGTCATCTACAGTGATTTCTGTGGCCAGTCATATTTTTTGATTTTACGACTCATTGCAGTCATATTTTGCAGTCATAAAACACTAGTTTTGTTGTAGTGTCCGCTTGCAATTCCTCTAAATTTTGTTGCTCCAAGTTCTTCCACCTCAGGAGCTCTTGGTGGAGTTGCTCCAAATTCTCCACGCTCAGGAGCTCTTTGTAATTCAGCTGCTGCTCGGCATCATAGGCCTCGTGGTCCATATTGTCCACGTGCGAACAAGAGCATCGACGTCCAAGAAGTAGGAGCTTGTCCCCACGCCCCGCGGTTCATATCGTCCGCGTGCGAATAAGAGCAATGACGTCCAAGAAGCAGGAGCTCGTCGACGGGAGCATCCTGATCATGGTTTTGTACACATTGCGGGGGATCTACAGGACGAATCTGAATCTTCCAGAACTTTCAAAGCCGATCAAAGAGAGATATTGATGCAACAACTTAGCTACAATTTGCTGGCGGGGTCTCGGATCAATATGGATAGTGTACATATCATGAAGATTCTTGGTAAGCTACTAACATCCCAGGCCTATTATTTTATTTGGCATCAATTTATTCAACAGTGAACAATTCCAGTCTCCAGCTAGTTTGTTCACTTTGTTGTGTGTTTCGAAATGGTGTGGTAGAGTTTCGATCTCTCTTCTTTTCTAGAGATGGTACTTGTCCGTTTTATAAGTGCATGTTAGGAATTAGCTACTTGTTGTTGGTGCTATAGAATCCGTTATTGAAACAACATAAGTAGAGTATGTTTTGCATGTGGAGAGAATTGATTACCCTACCGGAAGATTCAAGGAGTACAATGATGATAAACCAATATTAAAAAGCAACATGAAGATGCTATTTTAACCTCTTTGTTTGTTGAAACTTGAAAGAACATCCCAAGCCATGTTATTGATTTCATGTTGTGTTGAGAAGCTACTGCTTTTGATATTGGCAGACGCTCCGCACGCCTTTGCAAGTGATATGTTAAGATGCAATCTACTAAATATATAATTGGCAATTAAGGCGTGATTAATCTTGACATCGACTAATTGTGTGAGCGAGCTTCGTCGTCCAGCGGGAAGCAACCGTCCTAGAGAAGGTCTCAACACAGGAGCCCAAGAATATCAGGCAACTACAGTTGCTACACCAGTACCGCTTCCAACTTGGGTCGACAGTAGAGCACCGACCAACACTTCTCGGAGAGCAACGGGACTTCAAGCTGGCCAGTCGAAATTTGTTGCTGCAACTCAGGCTCCTGCATATTCTAATGAGGGTCTTGCGCATGTATTCAAGTCTACTCCATATCCGAGCCAGGCACCGGCACATTCTGACGAGGGTCCTGCACATCCGCTTGCACTTTCTCTCGGGGGTACGGCACATTCATACGAGGGTCCTCCACTTTCTATTGAGCGTCCTCCGGCTCATCCATATGAGGCTCTTCCACTTTCTATCGAGGGTTCTGTCCATCTAGCACTGACTTACATGGCCCCAAGCCAGTCGGAAGAGAAAGAGGAGGAGGAGAATTACAATACGGCTTCAGATTACAAGAAGGTAGACTCTGACAATGAAGACCAGGCCGCCGATGTATCACAGGATGTTGACAAGGTTCATTCGTTAAGCTTCATGCCAAGTGTATGATTTATTTCATTTTTTCTATAGAGTATGAATATATAGTTCAATAGATCATTGAAACCTAGAATTATTACAGGAATGAATGACTTGGTGCAGCTGAAGAGAAATTCACCTGGACTAACTCAATTCAGTTAAGTACTGGTTTTTGTTAAACTGTTTTGTTTCTTGTGATTAATTAGCTTGCTATGCATGGGCCACCAGGGCCGGGAGGGGACGTGGTTCAGAGAGTGTGCAGAAAGTTTCATACCTACTACAAATTCTCCAAATGACTTAAAATTTTTCAGAGAACAACTATTTGATGTGGTTCCATACTTCCATTGATCTTCTTTGCAGGACCAAGTGGAGTGGAGACTGTGGAGGGATGTAAAGGTAAGGTAGTGTGCTGTAATTGCGACCCTTTAAGGGCTGATTCGCCTTTTCCATAGGTTTGTATGATTAAAAATATTTTTAGCTCATTTTTCAGAGAAATTCAAATAGATGCCGAATGTAACACAAGTGGTTTCAAATTTTTTGAAGCCTTTTTGAATTAGTTATGAATTTTCAAAGATTTCTGTTGTAGGTACCTATTTGTGACCCTAGGTCTCCCAAAATCTGTCCCCTTGCAACTTCTAAAGTGATTTGAGGAAATCAAGATCAATGATTGGCTCTTGCAATAGAAAAACAATTTTTCCTTGATGCATTCAATAGCTAAAGTGGTCCATTGAAGGATCACCTACAATCCATTCTACAACTAATTATAGGGTCGGTTTGAAGGAGAGGGTCGCAATTACAGCACACTAAGGTAGGTGATCTTTAAATGGAACGAAGTGATCCTTAAATTGACCGCTATAGTGCTATGAATGAATTAGAAAAAAAGGGGTCCCATCCAATCATCGGCTTTGTTTTTTCCCATCTTGCAAGTGAGCAGTTTATGGAAGATTTAGGGTCACAAATAGGGACCTACGATACATCTCCTTTGAAAATTCATAACTAATTCAATATTGCTCAAAAAAATATGAAACCACTTGTGTTAGATTCCTTGTCTATTTTTCTATCTCTGAAAAATGAATTAAAAATACTACTGACCAAGGAAGCATATGAAAAAGGCAGATCAGCCCTTAGATGGGCGATTCAAGAGCCTCCTACCTTAGTGCGTGTTTTTTGTATGTTTTGCTTGCATTGTAATGAAAAGACCCCATTAATTTTGGAATAAATTCTGAAAAGATTGTACGAATCATGAATGATTGTTCAATATAGCTGCCTGGGTGTGAAAGCAACCGAATTTTTACCGCATAGATTACAATATATCATACTCTGTACTCTCTCCGTCCCGAAATGTTTGTCCGCTTTGAATGTCATGTTTAAGGTTGTTTTGAGTAGGTCGAAAAAATACTTTATTTAGGTTGCAATGAATACATGCAATGTTCTTCATTGATTTTATTGATATAAAATTTGGAATCTCTCTTATTTATGTTTTTCACAAAATGATCAATGAAATTGGCTCAAAATAATATCAACAAAATTGTGGACAATCATTTCAGGACGGAAGGAATATTTCTCCTTATGGATTTGAATGGAGCAATATGTTCTCTTGGTGACATTTTAATTGCCCGAGTACAGATTGGAGCACATTCATTTATCAAACATTAGGAATAAGGGGCCTTGGGATTTTGGATCAATTCAAAATGTCTTATGAATTAGAGATTTTTGTCTTCATTTTCAGTTTTATTACTGTTATACATCCAAGTGATCCAACTCTATTTAATTAGTCTTTAATTTATAGAATCAAAGTATTATTTGGAAAATTATTTGAGAATCATTATTTTTAATTTAAAAACTAAAAAATGATAACTGTTGTTGGCTCATAGTTCTCTTCAAACTTTTGGTAGAACACCAAATTCTTGACCAAAAAATTATTTTAAAACTTGTAATTTCCACACATAGGGCATAGGCTATACTGGTGCTAAATGGAAATACCAAAGTAGTACTAGAGATACTCTAAGTGTTTGTATTTAAAAGAATAAAGTAACTTAAAGTATAAAAATTAGTAAAATGGCAAAAAATAAATAAAAAATTGAGCTTCATATCTAAAAGTTTCTTTAAAAGTTGTGTACAAAATTAACCAATAATAAATAAAGAATAATAAAAGAATTTTTTGTTTTTTACTTTATTATTATAGAAAAATAATTTATATTTAAAAATACATCAACTCATCAAGTTTCCAAGCTGAAGATGCTCTTGGTCAAATAATCTTTAAAAAAAAAATCCTTTAATCTTTTTGCCATCAATACAATGTAAAATTAATAACTGGTTAGATATTTTATATTGTTTTGAGAGTAAATACTAAGTAAAAGACAAAAATTGTGTTCAAAGAGTCAAAGTATTATTCTAATAAGTAATATCTAATTCCATTTTTTAAGCTCATTTCATTTTCAGGATTAATAGTAATATTAAAATTTTATAAATGACTAAGATAGACACCCAATAAGAGTTTGCTTATAATTACTAAGTACTTCATGTAAAATACAAAAAAGTACAAAATAAGTAAGTGAAATCATTGAAGTGCAAAAAAAATTGTATATTATATGCCTATACTTTAATACTTATCCATCTCAGATTAATTTGAGTAATAAGCCAAAAAAATTATGGCAAAAAAACATCCTCCTAGTCATAAGATTAATTATAAATTTATAAAAACGTTAACTTTAAGAAAATCTAAAGAAAAGAATGACAATGATTAATTATTAAATCTTTAATGAAAAAATATAATTCGAATTCAGAGCATTAAAGCTAGAAGAAAAAAATGTATTCTACAATAGTTCAATTAGTCTTGTTTCTACAAGTGACTTTGAAAAGTGCTGCACAAAAATCTCAAACTATCATAATTGCAAAGACAAAGGTATTCTATGGCATTTGCAAGAAACACTACTACTATCTTTTGTCACCCATTACAGCATTACACGACAACATTTTTTCGCTTTTTTTTCAGCCATGATTTTTTTTTCCAATTCATAATAATCCCAACTTCATATAAAAGGTAGATAAGAACATTGTACGCATTAGATAAAAAAAAATCATTTATTATTTTCAAAACACCCCTAATTGGATGTCAATACATCACCCTAAAGGAGGTATTTAGTAGTACTAGTTTGTATCCAAAAATGCAAATTTGAAGCTAACAATTGAAATACACATGAATTCATCTATAAAGATGGGCAATTTTGTTAAAATGGCGCTATTCTACTACCTTGGCAGTTTTTACATTTCAAACCAGGCAGTCTAAAATATACAATTGTCTTAAATGTCTAAAATCTACACCTGTCTTAAATGTCACTTTTACAATTCAAAGCACACAATCTAAAATCTATACATATCCTAGATTTTTGAAAATTATATTAGTCCTAGATGGCACTTTCACAATTTAGAGTTCAGACCGAGCAATTTGAAAATGGCACATGGAATACCACCATTTTGACAAAAATTTCCTTAATTATGCCATACATTCAACAAATAGCCTCCTAAAAATAGTATTTTCCCTTCTTGCATATATATTCAAAGTGTACTATCTTTATATTAGCATATAGATTGTAGAATGTTTTTTTTATGTATATATATAATTTTTAGCTTGTTTAGCCTATTTAAGTTGAAAGTAATGAGCCCATTTTTTTTGAAATTTTTGAAATTTTTTAAAAAACATTAAAATATCTATTATTGTGAATTTCTTTGTTTATTTGTTCTATAGATAATGTTCACAGAATTTTTCTTAGGCTTGAATTTTGGAGAGTACATTATTTTTTGTTTTATACTAATTAAATTTATTTTTTATTTTAGAAGAATTCATTCTCCAATTTTTTTACCAATATAAAAAATAAAACGCAACAGATAGCATAAGTATTTCTTGCAATTGCCCTTTTATTCAATTGTGTTTGGAAAAACAACCACTTGGGCATGGAAGAATGATTATTTTCCAATTAGCCTTTTGAAAAATTCATCAAAATAGCTTTATATATGGAAATTTAATCAATCAAAAGTAAAGTCTATAAAACTATCAATCTTAAAATGTTAAATAATTATCAAATGTATAAACAAGTTAGAACATATGATAGTGGTTTTGTGACACACATTTACAGCCTATAAGGTGGGTACACCTAAAAGCACCACAAATTGGGCTATGAGTAATTTGAAGGCTGAGTAGATAATAGTAAATACAAGATTGTAAAGAGATGTGTAGAAAAGGAAGAAATGCACAAAAAAATTCAGATTTTGACAAATATGAGACCACAATAGGGATACAAAGTTTTGGAAGTAGAGTATTCAAAAGCGCTCATAGGCTGCACTGAAAATCAGCAGTCACATGCACAAAGTTCCCCTCCCAAGGTGTCGGAATGAAAAGAAATGGAGTTGCAATTATGTTTATAACAATGAAAAAAAACACCAAATTAGTAACCAACAAGTAGTAGAAAAGCTTGTCAATAATCAATGGGAATTGTCCATGTGTTTCAAAGAAGATAAAAGAATGATTACCTTGTCAGGGAAACAAATTAACATGTGATGTGAGCTACAAGCATGTCACTAATACCAAAAATGGCCAATGGTTCTTTGATGAACTACCATATTCACTCACTAACAATTTTCAGTAGATAACTACACCATTTAAGGGCTTAATCTAGGGTGCGTTTTAAGGCACTACGCCATAATGGGTGTACCCACCTTATATGAGACCATAGAAGCTCAGTACTTGATTCACAACCTTCTTCTCTATGCTTTTTCTTTAAATTTGGATGTACATCACTATAATGTGCTAATTTAAATAATATATTTATTTGTAATTATGGACCTCTGAAACTATGTTGGTATTTGCATGCTATGATATACAATTCTTTTTGGTTGCAATAGTTAAAAACTTTGGGATTTCATATTAGCAGATGAAAATTGAACTTAGGTGAAACGCTTTTTGATTTTGTTGTGTTTTCACACTAATCATGATTCTTTTTGGAGCACTTTGAATTATAATTATAATATTAAAACAACATAAAAAAATATAGTTAATGAATACCCCTTTAAGGAAATTGAATCTAAAAAGATAAAGACTCATAGAAAATTTTTCTAAGGAGGTGAACTAATAAAGAGCAAATTTCCAAGAAAATAGATACTATGATGTTTTAATTTGTAAAAAATTGGATTTTTTCTTAATAATAAAATATAAATTGCCCATGTGTATCAACTCCATGCAAATGACCATTCACCAAAAAATCCACCAAAATAATATTTTACATGTTTCAAAATGCAAGCAATAAGAAGCTTACTTTGTAGACCTCTTTATAACATAGAATTAATTATTTTTTAAATTCCTTTGAAGAGTAGTTGCAAGTCTATCTGAAGACCATTCCCTCCAAATTTCAGTTCCAAATTTTTTTTAGGGGGGACTAGAAAAAATCTGAACTATGCTAATTGCCGCTAACTTTTCATTCTCCTAAACCCTAAACCCACCTTAATCTTTCAAATAAAACACAATTAAAAATCAATAATGATAATACTTATAAAAAAAAAAATCCCTTAAGTTTGACCTTCATTTTAACTACTAAAAAATCCCTAATTCTATATTAAGAGAATTTTTTATAATATAGAAAGCGTTATAGTCAAGCAAAACTTTTAGGGCATTTACAACAAAGTCACTAGACAACATAATTTAAATATATCTATATTCTCACAAAAATCCATATACAATGTTTTGTTTAGTTGAAACAAGTCCATATACTACACTTCAAAAGTTATATACTCCTATTAAAAATTGAAAGTTCTTTAACCAACTATATAAATGTCTTTGTAATGACATTGTTACGTAGTTTGGGTAAATTTTTTTTTAAAAGACTTGACCATTTGTGGTCTAGAGCCTTTATAATGCTAACATTTCTAAAACACCTCTGTAGCCGATTTATCAAGACACTTATCCGTACAACTAACCTTTTGTTAGTAAACAACTTTATCAATGATGAAGTATAAAGATTGTAGACATGACTAAGATGGTTGGGATCATAGAATGTGCATAAGTGCTATTCAATTAGCAATTTGATGTTCCATGGTGCAAAGCATCTACACTAGGTTAGAACCACAAATTTCCAATGAGCATTGGACACCAAATAATTTATACTTGTAACATTTTGTGCAGTCATGATGTGCATCAAGTGCTACTAATAGTCAAAAATGATTACTTGACACTAAATTGTGGTAGTAAAAACTAGTCAAAAATAAAAAATTGGAAGATGCCCGTTGATGTCAATGCTTAATTAAGTGTCTGATTTAAGCTATGCATAATTGGTTGTGGGATTTGTATTAAAAGAAGGCACTGCTATAGTCTTATAAATGTATACATGAATGTCATAATTGGTTCTATATATTATGAAATTGAGTTCCAAAAATTCGTAATATATTCAGACATATTGAAATATTAAGTCTCAAGGCCATTTTTTTGTCAAAACACTCAAAATTGTCATTTCTATTGCATATATCCAAGAGAATAGAATTTTTTTAAATTTTAAATCTAACCGTAAGATCATATGGTAATAATTTCATAAAGTTTGATTGTATAGATTGGAAGATACTAGCATTCAAAGTTGAAAAAAAAATATTTTTGAAAGCTAGCTTGCAATTTCAAATGAGTTGACTACCATTTGTAGAAAACATTTGCACTATAAAATTTGAATTAAATTTTTTTTGTGCTAAAGAATTGAATTGAAATTCTAGAAAAAAATTTAAAAAAAATCCACTAGAAATGCATTTTTTGAAAATTTGTTAAGTAGAAGTAGGTCCAAAATTGAAAGAAAATCCAAATCATTAATAGCTCTAAGATGGGATTGAAACACAATAATTTTAATAGTAAGAATTTTTTAGAAAGAAAAATTAGCCTTATCAAACAATTTTTTTAAATTTGAGAAACTTGCGTTAGCAAATGAATCCTATAAGCTATTTTTTTCAAGAAAATGCTTAGATTGCTTCCAAAACAAGATAGTCCTTATCTTTCTCATTACTAGTTCAATGTAGAGAATGAATCAAAGCTTCACATATAGACAAAAATATAGTGTTTTAAAAAAATTAATTAATTTAGTTTTGACTTTATGCGATTTTTTTGGCACTACCTACAGAATTTAGTTCTAAGATTTTTACAATATAACTTTTGCACCAATTGAAATAAAAGTTATATTTCCATGAAACTAATCAATTTTTCTATCTTTATGAGAAATTTTCAAAAAGTTTCACTAAAAAAATGAGGTCTTAGGAACCTATCCAAAATCTATTTTATCCCTCAAGGGAACAAGAGACTTTAGAAGTTATAAAATTGAGTTCCATTTAGATATGTTAAAACTTAAAATCCTAGAGTTTTTTGGGGTGAAAATTCATGACTTTTTATTACCAACTTTTAAAAAGTGTGTCATGTTTTGATTCCATGGATAGTAATAGGCATTTCTACCTTAATACCTTAAAGACCATTTTTTTGAATTTTAAACAATGCATGAACCTAAATAGATTCAAAGTCTTTGTTAAGATTGGATGAAGGCCGGACAAAAATTGACTAATAATCATACTATTTGATACAACATAGATATATAGAATAGATCATATTATACATATCATATCTAAAATACTATGACATGTAGATAAAATTGAATGAAATATGAATGAAAGTTGTAAGACAATTACACTATTTAAATTGTTAAAAAGAAGGGTATAAATGACTTGTCCACAAACATGATTGCAAAATGGCTATTACAGTCATTGTGGACAAGTCATTTATATCCTGTTTTCTAATGGTGTTCAAATATATTTGAGAAAGTATGAAAAAATGTACTAGACCTATTAATCACTAAAATCCCATTATTCCCTTGGACAAAATGGATTTTGGGCAGGTTCCTATGGACTATGGTCTCAATATTTGTCATAATTTATGGAATTCTTTTTTTGAAGATAGAAAAACACATTAGATTTCCAAAATAATTTTGATTTCGACTGGAGTCTAAAAGTATAAGTTATTGCACAAAAAGCCCTTTTTTAGTTTGGCAAGCAAAAAAATCCTTCAAAGAAATTTAAAATAAAAAACTTAAAAATTTGTTTTGTATATGTAAAGCTTTGATTTATTCCATTTGGATTTGTTATGTGAAAGTTATGGTCAATCTCGTTTTTCAGGATTCATGTTTACTTCAATTTTCATAATTTAAAAAAAAAAAGTTTCACAAGGTTAAGGTTCCTTGCTAGAACAATATCATTGTTGAGATTAGTGTGTTTCAATTCCATTTTAGAGCTATTAACAACTTAGATTTTCCTTCAATCTTAAACCTACTTCTTCTTAACAATTTTTTAATGAGTGAAAACTAGATGTTGTTTTGTTTTGTTTTTATAAATTTCCTGAATTTTATTCTTCATCATATAAAATTAGAAATTCAAATTTGATAGAGCAAAAATTATAAGTTATGAAGGTTCAAAGCCAAAAAATGTAACTGAGCAAGGTGCAAATAAACTTGTTTCCTTCACTTTAAACGCAAATATCTTGCAATATACACAGTCAAATTTTGTGAAATTTCTTCAACAAATTCTTATATTAGTCTAATACAAGATCCTAAGGTTAGAAATGCAAAAAAATATTTTAATTTCTTTTTGCTCTTTGCTATAGAAATGGCAATTTTGAGTGGTTTTTGATGGAAAAGAGGTCTTGGGACTTTAGAGGTTAAATCTAAATTACTAACTAATACCATTGTTATGAATGCGACTTGCCAAATTCCATAAACAAGAGTAGTAAGTAAATTTCATGAATACATAGGTACACCCAAATGTGCCACTAACCTTAAACTGCCATCTTTACTCTGTGTACATCTCCAAAATCAATTATGTACCTATGTGGAAGAAACCATTTTAGAACCAAACTTTGTTCCTTAGTAACTTTTGAATAGAGTATCCAAATGCCACGTTCTCTGGTGCGTTGGAACCTCCTTTCACTTGCCAACAAGAACATATGAAAATTTATCCAGTATAATAATAGTAGTAACAGTAACTAGGCTCAGTAGCAAAATGTGGCGGTTTTGGGTGTACCCACCTTAAGTGTGTTTATTACAGGCTTGCTTTAATTAATTCATCGCTTCCTCTACTAGCTAAGGCTGCTAAGCCCTACTCACTTTGATTCTCTCGAAGCAGAAGGTTAAGTCGCACCAAGTCCTCCACGTTTCGTTTCATCTGCTGGGACTCTTTCTCCACCTTCTGCATCTTCAACTGCAACTCCTTCACAGTTTGCTCCAACTGCTCTCGCTCTTGCATCGTCTTCGTCAACTCCAACTGCAAAGCCTTCACGTGTTGCTCCACCTGCTCTTGTTCTCTCTGCTTCTGGCTCATTTGGACGAGAACCTCGTCTGTGATGTCCAACTGTTTCTGGTTCATCTCAAAGAGATCAATGTAATCACGGATCCAAGATTCGTCCTTTCGCTCCCCCTCACTCTTCGACGCCCTCAGCTCCATCTCCAAGGCGTGGTTGCGCCAGGCAAGGGCACTGTTTAACCTGGATGTCATTGATCGATTATATATCGATCGATCTTCTCCGCTTATGTGTTTAGTTTCCAACAGTGAATATCATACGTACAGACTCTGCACTTTGTCGATTTACAGCCTGTGAGTACAAATTGAAAAGGACGTGAATGAGTATGGGAGGCAATGCAGCATCAGGACTAACAGAAATCTTTGTTAAATTGGGGCAACCAAGACTGACTGTAACATTCAAGGAATAGGAAACTACGAAATCCTGGTCGGTAGATTTGAGCTTAGAGCTGCGTCGTCTGCAAGCCGTGATTGAAGCCGTTGAAGTCTGCCGATTTAATGAAACTGAGGTCGTTAGAATATGGATTGGATAACCTTCAAGAGTTGGGAAGCTTGTGGAAGTTATTGGGTATAATGCCAAGTTGAGAATGCCCATTTCTGCAACTTTATTTGTTGATCTAACTAAGAGTTGACGATGTATAAAAAGAAAAGAAGGGTTTATGACTCTCAAATCTCACTGAGAGAGTGGGACAATGGCCTTGCATTCCAACCTAAAAGTTGGCATTACGAAAAGCAGGGCAAGTCATGATTCGCCAAGTAACAACGTTTTCTCTCTGACTAGTGATTAAGAAGTGCCTGGTAGCAATACCTAAGTTATTACAACCTCTCAACGTCGATTTTGTTAATTGGCGGTACAATTTCACTACTTTTGACACTTTTCAAGACGTCCAAACTGAAACGTAAATCTGTCGCTATTCTTATATATAGAGTGGTGTGTCGATGTACGTCACACATTTTAGCGCCGAAATCAAGGCAATTTAACAAAATACACAGTGATACTCTTACAAGGTTGCTTACAACACTACTAAATTCCAGACTCGGACAAAAATTAATTTTTTTTAAATGCAAAAAGGAGTGGTTGTCCTTTGTTATTAATGGGATGCTACATCCGAGATGGTATTCGAAATCCGACTGGATAAATGACTGGGCTACTAAGAATTTAAGATTTCGTTGGACAGGGTGGGGACATTATCTTTCAAGCATTTCCAGGCATAGAACTGAACTTCACATGTACAGTGCATCGCCCCATCGACTGAATTAGGACTGAACGTCGTGCACTTGCAATTAAAAGCAGGTTGAATCTTCTACTTAGCAGCCAATTTAATTAACTGAAAAGCTTGGAAAGTTCACATGCTCTATCTAGCTATGTCTAATAAATTAAAGTTGTTAACATCCATGGCCAGGGCAAATGCTTTTCGTATACCAACGCAAATTATATATGATGTCAGCTGCAAACTGGAATAAAAAATCACAAGAAAAGAGTACCTCAGATGAGATCGAAGCTGGAATACGAAATGGAAGTTGTGTCTGGAAGTTCGGTCTGTTGTGCGTGTGGCTAACAAGTGACTGCTCTCTAAGTCCTTAAGGTGATCGTTCAAGCCTCGACCGGTGATGGACTTTGTCCAGCAAGACCTGAAGGAAGCCTCGGTAGTTGCTTGAGAAATTCAAAAAGTGCACAGGTGAAGGACTTGCATTCAATTTGCTGCATTTGGGCCAATATATATGGAATTCTATAGATCTACAAATTGAAATACTACATGTTCAATTGGACCATTCCAAATATTGTATCCTCAAAAATTCAGGTCTAACAGAAAAATTCTCCAAAAGTTATGAACATAGGAATTTAATAGGAATTTTCAAGAAAATAGATACTTTGATGTTTAAATTGTTTGAAAATAGTGAAAAACACTCCAAAAAATAAAACTAAGTTAGGTTGTTCTTAGGGCTTTGAGGGATGGGGGGTCTTTCTAGTGCCAGATTGCACTAGTAAAAAAAATTTGGCTAAAAAGTGGCAAAAAATCTTGAAGTTTTTTGTTAGGAAACTTTGAATTAAAATAAAATCTTGGATGAAAATCTTGAAGTTTTTTGTTAGGAAACTTTGAATTAAAATAAAATCTTGGATGAAATTGCCGGATTGTGGATGAAAATAGAATTAGAGACATGTGATATGTACGAATGTGATATTCTCTATCCAATGTGTGGATGAATGCTAAAATTTGAAGCACTACCATAACATTTCATATCGCTACTTTGGCACTTCATAAAAAATGAAAACAACAACAACTGGTTGTTCTTGTTAACTTAGTGAAGAAGTGAGATTCCACCTTAGAAATGAGAAATGTATAACAACCTTCTTTTTTTTTAAACTCTTCTATAAGCAACTATGAAGTCATCTTCAAGGCTCATATTCTAAATATATTTAGTCAAATGAATATATTTGAGACATGATGAAATACTCTATATCAAAAAATCATAGATGACTCTTTTTTTAGCATTGAAGTCCTTATACACTTCCCAGTAATAAGGTACCTAACTGCCTTGTACTTTTACATAAAGATAAAAGCAAATTTTATTTTACTCTACTTAATTTTAGAATTTCTATAGAGATTCTAAACTCTTCTGGTGCCACTAAGCAACATCTTTTGTTAATCACATGTCACAATGGCACTTGATAAAATAATTTCTTAACTCCTAAAGTCCTAGAGCCTCTTTTCAATCAAAAACCACTCAAAACGGCTACCATTTCTATGGCAAAGAACAAAAGCATTTGAATTTTTTTTTGCATATCTAACCACAAGATCTTGTACTATTGTACTAGACTAGTATAAGAATGTGTGGAAGTCAAATTCACAAACTTTGATCATGTAGATTGCAAGATATTTGCGTTTAAAGTGAAGAAAACAAGTTTTTTTGTACCTTGCTCAACTACATTTTTTGGCTTTCAACCTTCATAACATATAGTTTTTGCTCTACTAATTTTGAATTTTGAATTTTATATGATAAAAAATTAGTTTTCACTCATTAAAAAATTGTTAAGTAGAAATAGGCTCAAGACTTAAGGAAACCCTAAATTATTAATAGCTCAAAGATAGAATTGAAATACACTAATCTCAATGATGAGAATGTTTTAGCAAAAGATCTTAACCTAGTGAAACTTTGTTTTTGGAAAAATTGTGAAAATTGTGATAAAAAATAAATCCTACAAGTTATTTTTTCTAAAAGATGCTCTGATTGTCCAAAAAACAAGATTATCTATAACTTTCACATAACAAATCAAAATGGAATAAATCAAAGCTTTCTATGTGCATACAAATATAATCTATATAAATAATAATAATAATAATTTATTAATTTTACTTGAGTTTTTTTTGGAAGTTTTTTTTGGAAGTTTTTTTTGCCCACCGAACTAAAAAAAGGGCTTTTTGTGCCATAACCTTTGCTTCCAAGCTCTAATTGAAATTTAAAAAATTATATTTGTAGAAAGCTAATGTAATTTTTCTATCTTTATAAAAAAATTCAGAAAATCACAACAAATATTGACACTATAGGAGCCTACTCAAAATCCATTTTGTCCCCCAAAGGGACAATGGAATTTTAGGGGTTAATGTCTAGAACTATGCATATAGGAGGGCTTTCAAGGATCAAGGTAACTTTATTGTTAGGATATTTGGACGGAAAGATATCTAGATGAGTGGAGATGATATCTTGGAAAGTATATGATATTAAGATTTGCCATTTTATTTTGGAGTGAATGGCTATTTGTTATCCGCCGATTGAGGTTGTCATTGGTCAAATTTGTTTACAAAATGTCGTCATTGGTTGCTTACGTGTCCATCCTTTGGCGTCTACATTGGACACCATTAATTGTTAGGGAAGACATTTAGTGTCCACCCCTTTGGCGTTTGTCCCATTGGTCCCCTTGCATTAAGTCAAGTGTTGCCATTGGTAGAATTGGTAGAATGATGCTTGGAAAGATGGTTGACCATATGGCCTTTGGTAGATGCATTGATGGACACAAGGCCGTTTGCCCCTATAGCATCCACCTTAATGCTACTGGTCCCCTTCTGTTTGCTAAGCATCACCATTGATAGGTGCACATTGGCTGTCTAATACAAATTTCTATTTACCAATTTTTTTACAATGAACTTCCTTTGATGGTCCCGACAATTAGATGGTAAACAATGCAGTGAAAAGAGGCTGTCACCTTCATTTGTATTAGTTGCCCCCCCCTTCTCAAAAAATTTAAAGGCCATTGATTTTTTGTTTTAAGAAAATGTTTACCTTCAAAATCATCCTTGATTTCTCAGAAAATCACAAGCCGTTGATTTTGTGAGATTTAACTTGAATTGTCTAAATATCAATATGGATACGGATAACAAAATGAATACTGGGTACGAATATAGTAGTGTATACAAATACACAATAAATACTAAATGTGAATACGAATACATCTACAATATAATATTGGATATAAATACAAATATAACTACAATACAATACTGGATATAAATATGGGTATGGATATAGGTACAAGATACGGGATGTTGTTTATCCCATATTGTTTGTCAATTGCATTCCTTTCTGAAAATTACAAGAGGGAAGGGGGAAGGGGGAGGGAATGAAAATTTTAAAATTTTAAAATTAATTTCAAAAAATTCTAGGCGGTTACTAGAGAATTAATTTTAAAAATTTGGATTTTGGATGCACTGTGACACTTTTGTCACAATGCCAATGCACCCAAAAGAAGCAGTCACTGCCTATCCAATTAGATGGTAAACAATATTTGCTCCTAGAAGATATTATTTGCATTTTCTAGCCTCATGGTTGGATGGTTCATCTATAAAGAGAATATTTTTTTAATAAAAAGTATAGTAGCCTATTGTACAACAAATTTAGACCTATTCCAAGATTGTACACTCGAAAGGCGACCTCTAGATTCCTAATCTTAGGTAATCAAAAGGCTAAAAACTAAGGGATTAGCAATGCAAACAAAATAACAAATTGCCTTTGTACATTATATTAGGTTCTAATTTATTTGAAAACTATAAAATGTGGACCACAATAGTTTTTCAACATTACATTGAGGTCCAAAAAAATAATCACAAGTAAGATGTTGGGAGAGCTAGATGTCTCTCAATGCTTGCTTGTGGAATTTGGCACTTAGGGTTGGAATTTAGGTTATTTATATTCAACGGGAAATTTTGCAAATTTAAAGAACAAATAAACAAATAGTGTATTGCAAATAAAACTAAAGAAAGACTCTTTTGGAAGGTTGTGCTCTATTTCGATTTCAATTTACCTTTTCTTTCTAGGTGAACCATTTCAAAAATTTAAGTAAAAGTGAAAGAAAAGTAAAAAGATGATCCACATGGATCATCCAAGGTCTTAGTAAGGAAAGATTGGCATACCCATTTCAACCTTTATGGCTAAGATCAAGTGTAGTATCTATTCTAGTCAACTTAGTATCTTACTCAAGGTTGATGGGGTTGCAAAATATTAATCTAATTTTTGTCATGGATGCAGGTCCATCCGGTAGCTTGCTTCTAGGACCTATGCTCGTCACTTTGACCTTGCACTAGCTCTTTGGCCAACACAACCCTCTTCCCTTCTTCCAAAGGACCCAATCTAAAACACAAACATGGTCCTTGTATCATGTTTGCATGTGTAGGTAGATACAAGCTCTTGAGTGGAGGCAAGCAATGGGCTACTTTTGCTTGCAACAAGCACTTTGTGCACCACTGACTTTGAGCATTCAAAATTCTTGCGCTTGTTCCTAAAAATTTCACTATTTAAATCATACTTAGGGTGAAAATTTTGCAATATTCAAAAGACTTACAACTTTATATATATATATATATATATTCATGTATAAAGGAAGAGATTTCAGTATCTCTGGAAGATGTCAAATCCTCTCATTTCATAATAATACTTCAAATGGCAAAATAATGTTTGAGGATACTTTGAGGATGCCAATAAAGTGTATTGTATTATATATATATATATAAAATAATAAAAGCTCAAAATTTGATTCTCAACCTTCTTTATTATACTTTTGCTTTTGAATTTGGATGGACATTGATATTGTGTGATTGTCAACATTGTTCTATTTTTTTAATAGTTGATCATTGAAATTATTTCAAGCAAACCCATTTTAAAAAAAATTGTTTGTCAATAATTAGACAATGTGATGTTTAGTTCACTTATTTGCAAAGACCTTAACTTCTAAAATAAATGGCAATGCTTTAACCTTTAAACATTGAAGACGACGTTTGGCGTCTAATGCATGACAAAGAATCATCCTCAGAATTTTGTTGTGAAAAGGGGAGGTCTTCTACTCGGTCTTCTATAGTTCTTTGACTTCCAATGAGTGCTTTTGCTATTTCTTAGGCCAATGATTCATATAGTAATGAAAAAAGATGATTTTCAAGGTCACTCCTTTGTCCTTTAAGGGTTAAAAGAGTTGCAAATCCTAGATAATGATGAATACCAACACATTTGTGCATTGTGACACAAACCCTAATCCCACTATAAGAAACCCGCGTTTTTTGGGCGCTAGCAAAAAACGTGCCTTGTTTGAATAGATGTCTCAGCGTTGGTCAGTCTACGGGCTTTTTTATGCAAATTTTGTTGGATGTTGCGGGGAACGTGTATATGTTATTCAAAAAACGCGTTAACGTCAATTGTGATGGGCATGTCGTAAGTGACGTCAAAAAAAACATAGACTTGTTTTTTTTGACATCCAGGAAGACATGAAGAGTTCACATCAGCAAGTAGACCAATTTTGCCTATGGATAAGTTAGTAAAACTTACTACTCTCTATGGTAAAATATTGACCATATGTGAAAATTTTAGGCAAAGGACAGCCACATGGCATGCTTTGCAAAAAAAAAAAATGGACGGATGAGCACCATGGATGAAAAGAGATGATCTTTATACACGTATGGTGGTAAAAAGTGAAACAATCCATATGGAATATACACAACAAGAATCGTGCTCAATGTAAAATGTCTGAAACAACATGATGCAGATGTCAGAAACAACGTCTAGATGTTTGAAACAATGTCAAGATGTACAATGGCCAAGTTTCTATATTCTAGTTATCCCATATTTTTGTCTCACCATGGACAGAGAATGGATACAAATATGACCTTTATAATCTAATTTTCAATAAAGGAATTCCTTCATTTGGCCATCAAAAATTCTCTTGATGGTAGATGGTAAGTTTTCTTTAATTCTTGGTGAATTCAACATTTGTTTTTGTTTATTATATTTTATTTTATAATTTTTTTTAACTAATTTTTTTTTTGTTGATCTTGCCTGATGAATAGGGTATGCACCAATCGATGTCTCAAAAAACATCTAAATTGAAGTCTCAAAAAACAACATTAAAATTTTCAAACAAAATAAAAATATGTTGACTAGGAATGCCATGTCATCATTTCCCTCCACCTCGTCAGGTGCCATGTCATAGACGGGCCGAATGAAAAAGTATCCCACATGGCATTGCCTGGATGGAAAACGCTGACGTATCACCATCGTGACATCCACGTGCCATGTTTTCTGGAGTTCATGAGAACATGTTTTCTGTGATGTTAGAGTATAATGAATACAAATCAAGCAAGTTTTTTGAAAACATGGTCATGTTTTTTGCCCGTCAATTATAACGAATTTTAGGTGACATCTACGCAAACGCACGTGGTGTCCTGAAAAACGCAATCTCCCATTTTTCGTGACATCTCAAAAAACACGGGTTTCTTATAGTGTCCATCAGACAATAATGTATTAGACTATCCAAACGGATGACAACAATCCCCCTAAGGAACAACAATTGAACATTATTTATTTGTTATTTTCAGTTCCTAATTGAGTTGACTGAAATACACTGTGTGAAAAATTCTCAGATTTGCCACTCACCTGGAAAAAATATTTTTGAATCAGATAAGTCTAAATAACTGCAACGACCAAAGGGAAGACAATCTAGAAGACAATGGGTCCTACCTTACATGGCTCACACAAATTTGTCAAATCAGAGAATGAATAGGAAGTTCAAAGCAAATCAATGCATAAAACAGAAGTCAAAAATTTAACATCAAAGTTTGCACCATGAGTACAATCTTTGAACATTCAACTACGGTACCTTAGATACTGAATATTCCAATTCAGAAATATTTAGCCCAACCCGCTAACACCACTGCTTCTCCAGCTGCGGTCTTTTTGAAGGAGTCTCGAGAAAACATGGCCTGCAACACACAATTATTCTGGTTAGGCATTGGAATTCTTGGTGTGATCGATGAAAACAGAAAAAGAGGAAGCACAGTACTGACCCGTAAGAGACCCAGGCATCCACTGGGTGGGTTACGAATGTTTTCAAGAGCTACAAAACCCGGAAGAAGTACATCTTATATTGGGGGAGATTGTCTATTCTTAGGAGTTAAAACAAACATCTATGTCCATGGAGCTTCATTTATTTAGAGCTTAAATCTCCCAACTGTTCAAGTGAATTGCGTTAGGTAAGGAATCATGACAACGTCCATGGCATTTCGAACATTCTAAGGCATTTAGATCTAGATTGAGTATTGCAAGCTACCGCTTGTAGTGGGTGCATGTCTTAACAAGTCGCAGAGCAAGAAGTTAGGGACATTTCCCCAACACAAGTAGTAAGCACACCATATGCAATATTCAACTTAATGTAGTCAATGACAAAAGTAGCAACAAATGCAAACCAATATGTTATACTTGTGGAGTCCAAAATGATTGATAGTGTGTCGCATATGCTTCTAAAAAAGTGGAAATGGTAATAATTAAAGAAGAGAAATTCTTTATGTCAAGTTATTAGTGCAAACCTCGATGTAGCTGAGCAGACTGGCGAATTCTTGCGGGATAGTCCACTTTTTATAATAAGGGAGAGAGACTGTCAAGTGATAGAGCTTGGGTGTCAGAGCCAAATCAATTCCTGTTACCTTTTCACCAGCAATGAAGGGTTTCTGCCAATCCCCCCCCCAAAAAAAACCCGCATTAGACTTGACTACTTTGATTGTTGATCTGTGACAGTCCCTCCAATACAAAGGAAAATGAGAGGCCATACGGGTAAGCTGTATTGCCAAAACAGAAACGCTGATTACATCCCAAGGCTTCAATCCTCACGTTTGATTTGAGATGTTCATCGAGGGCTTTGAGCTCTGTGAGCAATGCTCCCTCCGTGCCGTCGCTGGAGTCTTTGCTTTTCAAGAATGCTGTGAATGTTGGAAAGATCTTTGCACCTCTGCACGAAAGCATAACAGTAAGATTCAGGAAATATACATTCCATCATTTAAACCTAAATTCTCTCTAAGGAGTCGGTCAAACCAAAAAACTGAATAATTCTAACGATTGAGGAGAAATGGCAAGCAAAAGCCTGTGAATTTCAAAAGCATTTCACTAGTGCAAGGTCCTTATTAAAACATGTTCAGAAACAAACATTGATAAAGCGACATTGGGGTGTTCGTTCAACATCCCAGTTTGTTGGAAGATCTCAATCTTTCTTTCGTTCTTAATGGTGAGATCCTGCAAGTAATATTCTTTCAAAATGCACAGGCTTTGGATTCTCATTTGTAAGGCTTCAAATAACACCTACAATTTGAGGTTCACTTACACAGATGCCTTGTCCTCAGGAGTCTTCAAAGAAGGCTCTGGATACTTCTTCTCTAGAAGCTGTGTAATGACATCTGAGTCAGCCACATATTTTTCACCATCCTTGATGACAGGCACCTTCCCCTCAGGATTTACTTCCAAGAACCTATCCAGATTCACACAGAAGGCACATAAAAAAAAGGATTCGAAGTGTATTTACTATCAAAAAAGCCTCAGTTTACATTAAAAATTTCACACAATTTGGACCTACAAGGTGAAAGGTACGGAGTATTGGATATTGAAGTATCAGTCTAGTTCTCAACATTTACAAAATAGTCCCAAAATGAGATCTGATGTTTTAGGCCATCAGAGTTCTGGCAACGACACGTTCAACACTAGTTGATTTATAGAAAAGGATGAGCGATCTGCAGACCTATGTTGAAGACTTGAACAATTTACACCCTTGCAGTGCCTTATCTTATTCTGCATCTTAAGTGACGGTCTTTCTGGCTACACGAGTTGGAGACATCAGCAAATAAGCACTGAGAAAAGTAGCAACATACCATTGAGGCTTATTTGAAACATCAATGTATTTGGCATCATATGGAATAGCCTTCTCCTCCAGAGTCAACAACACTCTTTGTGAAAAAGGACCTGCCACAAAGATTTGTTAGGAACGATTATTCAAGGAAATTCTCTAATCTAGGCGGCTAATAAACTTCAGGAACCTCAAACTCAAGAGCCTCAATTAAACAGAGCTGTAATATCAAACCACTACATAACGTCTACACAAAAATAACCACACCTAATTGCAACGCCCACCTAAATACAACACTCCAAAATCTTGCACAAGTAGAGCATACAAATTTCGAGATGTACAGCACTTCAACATCAAACTCATGTCGCTTTTAAATCATTTACCAATAAATCTTTGAACTATCATAACTTTTGCACAAGCAATCCAGATAACCCATTCTTTGGTGTGTTGGAACCCTCGGTCTCTGATTTGCTGACAAGAATATTCTATAATCTAACCATTCTAAGAGGAGCAACTCCGTGCAACACTAAAAGTGTGGTAATTAGGTGCGGTTACCTTAACAAGCACCCCAAACCCTAACTAAGCAACAACAAACCACTCTCACATCCAACCACAAACACTTTTAAAGAAAGAAAACCAACTCAACCCAACCACCAGCGAGCTACTCACAATCACCGAGCTGGTCCGGATGCCCCACAGCAGCCTTGACGAGAACCTCCACTGGCGCAACATTTGAGGTTGCCATAGCACCAACAAACTCGAAATTAAAATTAGCTTGCTGCAGCACTCAACTCCAAACTCCAGCTCCAATTCCTGAAAAACACCATAACAAGGCTCGTATCAACGATCTCAAGTAAGCTTACACCAGTGCTGTGCACACTCAAAAAGCATGTGAAACGTACCGCTTTTCTTGAACTGCGTTCACTGCATGGCTTTTGCAGGCTTTCCTGAGTGGCCACAGCACAGCTTTTGATCTCAGCCGGCTATCAGAAGAGTTTGTGATGTGAAAGATGTCATGGTATCTTGCTGATATTGTTGATACAAAAGAAAAAATTCTTAACCCTGCAACCCCTGCAACCCTGCGAAGCAGTGATCCCAGAACTAGTTTATGAAATTTAGTGCAATATACTACCTTAAAGACAAACAAGCATCAACTCTGGCTATCTTGAGAGTGAGTAGTATATAAAAAAAATAGAAAAGAAAGGATTTTGCAAGTTGTGAAGGATTATTGGGAGTACTATAATACAAAACTGACTAGGTAAATGTTAATTCCAATGTGGAAGAAGTTGTCAATTGGCTATCAAATTTTATTGTTTGTTGCCAATTTGGCTAAAATGTCTCCATTAAAGGCCCTTTTTTGCAATGTTTTACGGTAGTAGCACAAGGATTTGTTGGGTAGAAACTTAGCTAATTTTAGCCAATTTAGGAATCATTGTTGCAGAGGACTCAATGTGTGAGATGAATGACTTTCAGGGTTCATGTGGAAGTGAGGAATGAATTTCTTCATCATGTCATAGGAAGGTTGTTATGGTCAATCATTTCAGGACTCGGGTGGGTACTATGCGTTGGTTTTGAAAGTATTCTATGGGAAGGTCAGATTTGATGTAAAATTAAGTCGTTTTTGAAGAAAAGTGCTAAGCTTTTCTTTGCTTTAAGATGAAGTAGTATAACTTAGGATCTATTCAAGTATTGAAACAATTATTGGTTTATTGAGGGGTCAAGTAAGTGGGCAAGAGACTTGAGCATCTCCATCTTCAATATAAAGCATGCAATTGATAGTAGAATATATGAGAGACTATGATGTAGATAGATAACTTCTTAATTGCTATGCTTTTCTTTCTTTGTCCTTAATATTGTTCACCTTTGTATGTGTGCAATGCTGAATCCTTCATTTTATTGGAGAAACTATAAACTTTTGGACGACTCCATAGTGAAACACTCAAACTTTTGTTAATATGGTTTCATAATATTCAGTTATGTCATCAAAGTAGCATCCTATGTATTTGAATGGTGTATAAAATTTCAATGCAAAGGTATTGAAGGTCAACTTTATAAATATCCTACAAAATATAAATTTGTATGCAAATTAGAATTAAGTGAAGGGTCCTTCGTATTGGGTTGTTTCAGAATTTCATATAATAATAGGGTAGGAAAAAAAGATGATTTCAAAAATAGTCCCCCCATTAATATCCACTTAACACAAATAATTAACGAAAACAAGACATAGTATCCCACCTCTCATTTCAAGGCTAATAATTCTTAAATGTATAGATCATGGAAAATCAATCCCCTTTGGTATCTTTAGTGAGTATGCTAGAATGTATTATTTACTAGTGATTAAATTTTGAAAATTGAAATTTACAAATACAATCACAACCTCCAAATTAGCTTAGAGGTGTATAAAAATTACGAAATTAGTCAAATTGCAAATTAGGCGAGCGGACTTTCACATATGTTCTTGAGAGGGTAGAAAAAGACAAGCGTGGAGGTTAACTCTCCATCATGGTCAAAAGATTGTCATGTGTAGTACATGAGGGTATCATTTGCCATCACTTGCTAATATGTAGAGGTGGAAAATTAGTTTGGAAGGCTTGAAGCATGGAAGAAGTTTGTGCGGAACTTTTTAACTTTAAAATTTGGCTTTGGGCCTTGGTGGTGTCTTTTGACACCTTGTTTGAGCTTCCAAAGCCCATACTTTCTACATGTGTGTCTGGAGACTTATATTTTCTAAGTTGAATCTCTCATGTGATGGAATAAAGGACACTTGCCTTGTGGCTTCATTTTTGCATGTAGATGTTCTTTAAGAACAATGTAGATTTGGCTTTGGTAGTTATTGAGGTTTTTCCAGCTTCTATAGGAACTTTTTTTTATTCTTATTACTTAAAAATGATGTCACTTTAAATATGGGTGTGATTGTAGTAAATCCGCCACTAACAAGAAGTCTTTGTTGGTCAGTGGTTGTGTTCACATTGTATCTTGCAAGGTGGCTAGCCATTATAGTTTATGTCAATTTTTCACAATTGATATTTTTATAGTCTTATAAAGAAGATATTGTTTTTGCTAGTGCAACATGGGCTTTAACATTTACTAAGGAGGCAAATAAAGGAGTAAGTTATTACTAAGCCACTTATTACATTTGTATATACATCATATATAGGCATTTATTTCTTAATGTTGCTATAAATGTTGTTAGTGTTAAGTATTAGTAGCGACACTAGAAGAAAATTATTCTTTTTTATGTCCGACCTAAAACACAAGATGTTTGTAGGGACATCAACATGTCAAAGGTGTAGATTGCAATTTAGGGTAGATTTCCGTGGATGCTACGTGCATGACAATAGAAAATTACAATGAAAACAAGTTGGTGCTACCACTAATATCAATTTTTCCTAATATAGTTGAGTATATACTAACATTCTTATAATAGTCCAGAAAAACGTTATTTGCCACATCATCTTCGTTGACCCATTTTCACTACGGATAAGCTTGTGAAAATTATTTTGGTTTTGAATAAATCAATTGTTTGAGTTTAAAAAAAAAATGGCTAGTCACATGGCAAGCTTTGGGGGGGAAATGATATGGCAATAGAGTGACGTGGCATTGAATAATGTTGACAAGGCATGCTGTGTTTGCATAGCGGGTAGACATCAACAGAGACATTGAGACAATTTGAGAGACGTCAACAGAGACATCAACAAAGACAACAAGACATTTTGGGAGACATCCACGGAGATGTCAAGACGTTTTGGGAGATGTACATTGAGACATGGCAACATTTTGGAGACATCAATGGGCACTTGAGGATATTTGAGGGACAATAGAGTTATTCGTAAAGTCATCCCTAGTTTGGTACCCAGTTTTAAACAAGCTCTTACACAAATTGGTGAAAGGAGGTAAAGCAACCCATATGGGATATGTAAATGGTTGGAGTTGTAAGTAACTTGTAAGAGCTTGGAGGAGCTCAATCTTAAAATAAACCCATATCCTTTGAGAGTTCATAAAGAACAGTGGATTTCATTATAAAAACAACCTCTCCACCCTCCATTCTCACAAATTGTCAATGTACAATTTCTTTGACAGGTAAACTAAGGTCCAAACTTTTTTAGGCACCATTTCGATGCGAAAGAAAGTTTGGTCCCAAGTTTTGTTTTGCTAGTGTTGATTGCGCGAGCTTTTTGTGCAAATGTGAATTTCTACTTCATGCTATTCGACGTGCATTTCATGACATTTACTGGAAGGAAAGACATTCAACAAGTAATTATGGACAACTTTTCAAATGTCCAACAGCCTATGACATGACCTACATGACATGGATATTCTTCACTTATAGCTTCTGCATATGCTGTACATGACAACTTGACGACACATACCAAAAATGTACATAGTTACTCTTATGTCTTCTTCAATCTAAGAAAACAATGTCTCACTATGGATTTCAATGCAAAAAAATGGATGTGGAACGGCAGATGAATACGGTAGGGGAAGAAAGGTTTGAACAAGGTAGTCAGTGCATTCTCTAGAGAGAAACAATGCAATAAATTGTCTTTGCAATACTAATAAAAAAAGTTTTGGACAAGACAAAGTTTAAGATAATTGAGAAAATCATGCATGAATGCATTCATGTAAGCAACTCTAAACACGGCAATCATGTCAAATGCACGTCATGCTTAGCATCGGGCACCACTACCTTTGTTCCTTGATGAATGTTTGGAAGACATTGGTTTTCCTTAGGGAGACATATGGGTGGACAACCCACTCCATCTTCCGGATGTCTTGCTAGACGTTTACGTGTTGTCTCTACTTGTAATATAATTCTAGCATTTTACGTATCCCACATGGTTTGTCTTACCCCCTACCACTTCTCTTAAATAAATAGCTTGTTTTTTCATCCCTACATATGCATACTAAATGGTTTGGAAAGCCATGTGACATATTTGCCAAATATGGGGTCTTGTGTATGGCATATTGTGTATATATTATATTAAACATTATCTTTGCATTGGACCAAAATCAGATTGGACGTTTTAAGAGGTGTGCATGATGAAATTTATACATCTAAGTGGTCATCACAAAACAATTGGATGTTGAAGTTGACGTCTCAAAAACGTTTGAATGTCTATGTAGACATTTCTAAAAATATCTCAAAAAATGCTTGAATGTCTGAGTTGATGTCTCTAAAAACAGTCATTAAATTCTTAGATGACAAAAAACTTTGTTGACTAGGCATGCCATGTCATTCTAGTTGGATGCCACGTCACTTCTCTCACCACCATGTCAAGTGCTACATTTGATGCTACTTCATCCTTTGAGACAGACGAAAATTTTCCTATGTGACTTTCTTCGCTCATGTGGCACTGTGGCAATCACATGGCGAACTTTAGTACCCTTTTGATCTATGTTTTCTTGGATGTCTCATCAAACACATTTGGATGTCCAGTGAGATTTTCCATGTTTTTTGCGTATTTCTAGCAATGCAAAATTTTGGATATCTATGTAGACATTTGAAGACATCACACACAACGTCCCAACACAAAATCTAGCACTAAAAACATGATATTCTTCTAGTGCAATGTAGGTGTTTCTTACATTTGTGTCATTGCTTTTAGAGTCATTTGGTGACTATGACAAGTGTTACAAGCTACCTAGCATGGTCCCAAAGATTCACAATGTCAAAAGCTATTAGGTTGTGGCATAGGTTAGTATTATAGTCATTGCTAGGCCTTGTGTTGCAATCAGAGTTGTCCATTGTCTTGCAAACCACTCAATGGAGTTCCGCACAAGATGTATTCACATCTTATCTCTTTAGTGTTGATTGGAAGTGAGTTTCATTTCATTCAAGTGAGCATTCAAGTATTTGGATATAACAATGACAATGTCTAGGAACTCACTGAGTCATTGTTGCATCATTATTGTTGTCTATACTTCACACTTGTCCCATGTTGGCAAAATATGATATTAGGCACAATGTATTTGTGGACAATAAGTGTTTGAAGAAATGATAGATTATAAATTTTACCTTCATGAAGTTGACAAGATTTTAAAATCAAGGATCAATATTTCTTCCAAGATTGAGAGTTAGTTTTTTAGTTCTCATAAAAGAGGAGGGGATATGACCCTCAAGGAAAAAAGAAAAATCCCTTTCTCTATAGTAATTAACTATCGTTAGTGTTATCTTGCAAAATCTACTTACTTTAAAGATTATAATCCTATATAAGTAAATTATAACCTTCAAGAGCTTAAGATATAAACACCTAGTACTATGTCATGTACATGTTGCATTGAATTAAGGTGAAGATTTGCCACTATAATAAACAAATTGTGTTTATTTCTAAATAGACACAATCAATCAATTCATTTTGGTTTTGTAGAGTCGATTGTATCTAAAGAACTTGGTGAGATAAATGAAAATTCTTGTCGACTCACATGTCAAACTAACAAAGATATTTATTTGGCTGATAACAAAAAAGACTTGTAGCCTTCTACCAAGCTTTAAAGCATCTCTATGAGTGAGTTGAAACTTCATAACTTCAAAAAAGTGAATCACTTCTTTAGAGGATGGGTTACTTCTCTAGAGGATAGGTCACTTATTTACCCCACCCATACAATTGATTATCTTGACTTCTGACCAATCACAAGTCTCTAATTGTGCAAAAACAAAAATTATATCCATCACTATTTAATACCAAGTATGTTACCATACCATTTGTAGGCAAAAAAAAACACATTTGAAGGAGTTGTAAACCCTAACAAAAAATTGTAACGAAAGGTAGGTCCAAGCATACACTGTGTATTTTTCATTCAAAATTTGTTGATGTTGAGGATTTCAGTTGCTGTGGGCCTCTAACTCATCAATAGTTCGTCAAATCCAAAATGCATCTTGGATGAATGAAGATTCATTGTCTAGATGGCTATCACCACATCCACTATTGTAAATCATTGTTGAGATTTGTCCCGTTCATTCTACGGGAAGATCTTGTGCTGCAATTAAGGTTCCGTACCCCTAATGTTCAATTACACAATTTTGCCCGCATAATCAGACATTATGGATTTTTCATCCAAATTTTTTTTGTCGTCCAAAAATATTCTGTTGCCCGCCCTTGGTTTACGCGGGATAACGCTCTCCTGCTTGGGGCATTCCGTGACGAAAACGGACCTCAGACTCGGGCATTACCCTATACGTAACTTCATCTCGCATCAAAGCTTCGGAAGCTCCGTAATTGGCAGCGCTCTTCGAATTTGGTGCCTTCTTTTCTTCGCCCACCATGTTAGTGTCTTCTGTTAGAAACCCTGATGGAGCACTTTTTCCGCGGCATCTGAATGTGACGCTTTTCTCAAGCTCTTCGTAAGCTATTGCTTCAAGAATTTAGAACAAATTTCAATTCTCAAGTGATCGCAATTATGGTGCTAGGGATTTAGGGTTAGGGTTTATACCATGGACGATGGTGCTTTGAGTCATTGGTCCCGAGTCAATGGCCGTGACTTCGTTCATCGTTTCAATGGCTCGATCTCTTTGCCTCCATCAATAACGTCCGCTGTCAATAAGCTCCAAGCATCGAGAAGCAACAAGGATTGGAGAAGCCCCCTGTTGGCTACCATTCTACCTCCTTGTGCTGCGTCTGCATCTTTCTTATGTAGCCTCGCCCTAGCTCAAGGAGCTGGAAAATTGCTTCGGGTTTCTTGCGCCATCCCTGTTGTCGCGCCAATTGTGGGAGGCGTTGGTGTAGCGGTCGCCTCAGCAATCGCAGCTCAAGTTTCCTTCACGGTTCGAAGAGTGTGTGAGAGCAATGGGAGGTTCGAGAATCTTGAACTTATCTCACGAGAGAAAGCTCTGTTTTATGCTCTGTTTGGAGTTGTAGCGTACAAGGTCCTTGGTGGACGTCTTCGGAATGTGATGCCTAGCAATGTCATTCGACCTGGTGCACATGCGCATTCGTCGATTCCATCTCGAGGCATCCGGTATGCCAATGACGTGGAGTCGGGATTGATTAAGGATCTGTTCAAGCGATTCGGGTGTCATCACTGTGGGCGGCGTCGGGGGTCTGCCATTGCAGATCACATGCCTGCGAATATGCTCGCGAAAGAGGCCATGGCTGGAAACTTCTTCACGAGGCTGTTGCGAATACAACCCATGTTGTCACAACGCTTGTATCCGCAATGCCTGCCGTGTTCGAAGCTCCAGAGTGCGGCATTGCGACACGGGAAACACAAGTTGGTGTTTCATTATCACCGAGGCATTCCGCAGCCACCGGCCTGGACGGGTTTTTGCATTGGAGCATTGCAGATTCAGGAAGACGACCAGCCTCAATAGCCCCATTCATTTCGAGCTTGATTGAAGGACAGTGCTGTCAGAGAGCCTAAATTGTTCCACTTTCTCAGGTTTCCAAGATGGTGAAGTCGCTTCGCTTCCATCGCTTGTGAGATCTGTCTTTTGAATCCTTCACTAGCTCAAATCTGTGTAATTCCTGGCCAGGTAATCACTTCCCAGTCGATCCTTTTGAGGACTCAATTTCTAGGCGGCTATCTGAAATTTGCTTCTGCAAGAAACCTTATCTTAGAATATGCACACGATAGTGAAGTATGAATACTCGTTAGGTTGACCTGATCACATTTTAATCCTGATCGTCAGCGCCATTCTTCGCCACTGCACTGGATAGGAAAACCAATTCCAATTCCGTATTCTATTTGGGGATTATTAGTCCTCATATATTTGAAATAGAAATGACGAGTTAAGCTTTCTTATTTTCTCTCTTTTAATTCTGTCTTTTCAATCCAATTTCTTCTTCTGGGAATGCCTTACAGGAATCTGGATGACATTGTTGGTATGCATGTTCTTGACTATCAAATTGTCGTCGTGTCACGAACTGTGACCTTGTCAACAGATTACAAGTTAATGATCAGTTGCTTACTCTTGAACGATATGTTCCTTTCTATTTTATTCTGCATAGAAACACTTAAGCCTGTATCCCAATGCCCGAATTGAATTAAGATTTTCCAGCGCTGAATTACATTTTCAACTTTTTTCTGAAAAGGCATGTAGCAATTTTTACATTCAGTACTGTAAATGAAAACAGTACTCGTAGTCTTTCTTGCCAAAGAGATGATGACGATTGACGATGAGTCCGAGCAGGACCAATTGACCCTCCTCTATAGTCATGGGAAGGCTCCAACTTTTAGTCCACTCTTTGTTGCGAACTGAACTCTCCTTGTCTAGTGTCCTGCAGCACAAAGTGTAAACCACCCGAACACCAGGTTGGATTGTTGAATTGTTGAAGTTTCGTTGAACATTAATAGAATACCGAACGTTCCTAGCAGATTCAGCACCCAAGCGCCGAGAGCGCCGAATATTTATTTGAAGTGCAAAAATAAGGTTCGGCAACGCTAAATTTGATTTACACTATTTCGGCAACGTTTGAAAAATTCAACATACCATAGAAGAGGTTCGAATTGGGGACCTTTGTAACCTAGAAGGGGATTTACTTCTGTAACTGGAAGGTCACCTTTGGTGAAAAATAATTAAAAACTTCAATGTTGAATAATTCTGAAAATTAAGTCACTTTGCCAAATTTAAGGAAACTTAATTGTGAAGAAAGTCGAAATGTTGGAATATATACCAATCCAACTAGATGCTAACATAAGTCCACTAAGCAGAAGCGATTCGTTAAAGTGTTGGAATGCTATTCTCATGTATAGGAGAAGCTAGTTCCCCGATTATTATTTTTTTTCTTCTTGTAAAATTAAAGCTAAGACATAAACTTGGGGGAAAAAAAGAGTGTTTTGACTTCATTTTTTTTAAACCTAGCATACTACTTGCTACCCTACTTTTGAATTGCATCCATGGCTAATTTTGAGCTTCTGTCAGTGTTGGAATTGCTAAGTGATGTACACAAGTGTCACGAATTGGCAATTTTTGAGTCAAAGTGATATACAAGGTGTTCATTCTAAAATGTCGTGCAATTTGAGTGTTGTTTTGGGAAAATATTAGAACTTTGTGTGAATGACAAAGTATGTCACTAATACAATAATTGAATCCTTCTTGCCAAATGTAAGACTACCCAAAATGTAGTGTTAGTGTTCTGCACAGAAGACAAATAAGCCAAATTAATAGAAATGGTTAGAGTTTCAAAAAAATCAGTCATAGAGGCAACACCAATTTGCTAGTCTGCTCTAGCAGCCTTGATTCCCAAATGTTGTCCATGTAAAAGTTACATGCATCTAATAAGCTTCACCTTCCAACAATGTTGAGCACAACAGAGTCTTGGGGAGCAGAATACCATCGTCAAGGAAACATGAGAGTTTAAGCTGGAAAGCAACCTAACCTCATGAAAACTAAGGAATCAAATTGAATGGCCATGATACTCACTTTCTAAGTAAAGAATACTACTGAAGTATTGAGTTGCGACTATTTCATAGTGCTCTTTGGCGGCTGACCTTCACAACACTTTTTCAGGAATTTATAGCTTCTTTGTAAGAAAAATCTTTTATGGAAAAATACCATTGGCCAAACATGTACACAACAAGAGGCAAATGCTTCTCCAATCTGTTTCTATGACAAAATTTCAAGAATTTCAAAGTGGAAGAGCACCTCTCATCCTCTACGGACCCAAGAATCAAACAACATTCAATCTATGCAAGCTTGAAGTATTCAGGAATGGGCTTATACAAGTAGCATGATTGAAATAGTCTACGCCACAACTTTATGACCGGATTCACATTCAAGGGAGGACCGTAAGCTGCCTCGCAGTTAGCCTACATTGTGATTATGAACAAATTGTGTTGTAGGTCCAAAGTGGAAGCTTAAACATTGCAGGTGTAGTATGGGACTGCCTGCCTTTATACAAAGGTAGAATGAAACAAGCCAAAGACAATAAGACTTCTATAGCAGACAGCAGGTCAAAGATATGACCAACACCAAGGACTGATTTGTGCTTAGGACCTCCGATCATATCCATCTTGATTTTCAAAAGCAAGGCTCTAAACTCCGACATAATTTTTTGCGTAGAACTATATATAGAAATGCATTGTGTTTCTACATTACGGACCATCTTATTCCCCTTAGTTTCCATGAGGTTTGCCAACTTCTACAACTCAACGTGTCTTTTGTTATCGCAACAAAAATACAAATACATCAATTGGAACAATCCCTCAAGCCTCAACACCATCAAATATTTGGAGAGTCTCTACAACCAAGTTGATCATGTGGCTCACACAAATGGCTTCCAACGTGAAGGAAGCCCATTTGTCCCGAATTTGGGTGGTAACTCCCGTTTTGGGACCCTAGAAAGTACTAACACCATCAACACCAAAACAAACAAGTTTAGAAGCAATTCCTTGTCCATCCAATCACCCTCATGGAGCAAAGCATGCATGATAACATTGGTCAAGTTGTCCACAGTGCCGCCATCAAACACGCAGGACAAATGCAACAAATGCAGCATTCTTTCCCAATTATCTATAGTGTACATATGGACACCAATCCAACAAGTTTGGTACATTGCAATGACCTCATCAACATTGATAGCGATGATTATAGTTGACTGCACAACACTCTTCAAAGCACTTAAATTTGAAGCATGCATGTGCTTGCTCATTTCCCAACATATGCTTTCTGACTAGTGTTTTTTAGGCAAACTACTTACTTTCAAGTGTCTAAGCAAGTATTGTTGTCTTTTATATTTGCATATAGGACGGCCATACATAAGAACTTAAAATAGGGTTGAGAATTGATCCACCTTCCTCCTCAATTCACCTTCCAAACCAATGATGAATTGATCAACCACATTACAATCTTGTTTGTGGCCTATCCAAAGTTTGCAGAGTTTGACATGCTTACAATCAAATTTGAGGAAAATGTCATCTTTCTTGAGATGCGGTAGCGACACCCTATTTTCTCAATAAATCTGCTTACATTTGTGCTTTTCCAAATTGTCGAGCTTAGAAACCGTCATCTTCCTCCTACTTGTGATTGTCGTATAGCTTTGTTAAACCACCGCAATGAGATCCCCATTACTATCAAATTTGCCCTCCGCCTAGGCAAATTTGCAAGCCCAAACTTCTTGCTACCATTGTGTGATTGTGTTGGGAGCAATCTTTCTTCTTTTGTGCACATTAGTAGAAGTTCCTCCTCCCTTTTCTTTCCCCTTCACCTGAAGCGCATCAGTCTCAAAAAGGGATGCCATTGTGGCTTTGGACAACGGATCTTGGCCAAGTGATCAAGAACGGGACTACGACAAGTGCATCTCCGAGACGTGGATGATATTAGTCTCCTTTGGCACGACACCAAAACCAACACTCGAACTTGGCAAATACTTACCTATGTCATTTGTGTTCCAGCTGGAACCAAAGCATCGGACACAAAAGTTGTCCGAGAGCTTAAATTGCGGCGCCACTGGGACCTACACAAGAAGACACAAACACAAGCATGATAGTACCATGCTATAGGAGTTGCACAAAATTGAAGCACAAGCAAACTTAAGACATAAAAAAATGCAAAGCAAAAAAACAAACTGCAACCACAAAACCAAAGCAAGGAAGTCCAAAATCAAAGCAAACAAGGAAGCACATTGACAGACAACGATAACAAGTTCATCCTAAATTCTAGCATTAAATTCAATTGCTAACGAGAACCTCTACAAGCTCTATTGTTGCCTTTGCAGTTGGAATTGCACAATTGTCAATAGTTCCCTACAACCCCATCCATATTCAACTACCATTTTCCAATCTCATTGAATGCCAGGGAGACAATGCGTCTCCAAGATGTTCAAAGCAACCTGGAAGTGGCACACTAGAACGCCCAAAATCAAATTGGCAAATGATGTTGCATTCAAAACGCAATCACAAGTTAACATTTAAGCACAAATTTTGAGCTCTACAAAGTGAAGGCGGGGATGCAACCACAACTGCATTAAACATTGAAGACAAAACCACTCTCATTAATGTGAATCCTTTGGAAAACTAGAAGTGAGTGCAGCTAAACCACAACGCAAGGAGGAGGAGGAAATCCTCAAAGTACTAGCAAAATGGAGGCTGCAATGTCGCCGCCAAGCTCCATCTTGACGGTGTAAGTCGCACCAACACTACTACTTTCAGAAATCCTAAATCACAAATGCGAAATTGCAAGTGGATGAATACAAAATTTTGCCAACTAATAGACTCCTACATTTATACTCTAGCTCAAATCTAAATTTCATTCACATTTTCTTGTATAGAGATTTAGCACCCCATTTTCTTTTGTAGAACTTTGGCGCAAATTAGCCAATTTTACAATTGCTACTAAGCAATGGGTAGAGAGGTCATTTTTATAATGAAATCCATTGTCCATCATGAATCTTCAAAAGGATATGGGAAAATTTGAAAATAAGAGATTAACTGCTCATCGTCAAAACACAGGAATTGTGTTTAATGTAGGACTTCATACCTCATTTTAGCATAGTATATTAACTTTTCTCAAAAAACTTTGAACTCATAAAAGTTGTTAAGTAAATCTAGATTTCATATATCAAAAACTTGTTTGAGATTCCAAGCCTCCAATCAAAAGTTATAGACAAAATTCAGAGAGGGGTTGGGAGAGACATTTTTTTGGACATTTTTAAACATCCTCTCTAAATTTTGTCCATAACTTTTGATTGAAAGCTTAAAATCATAAATGATTTTGGTACATGAAAATTAGATTGATATAAATACTTTTCTTAGTTTGAAGTTTTTTGAAAAAAACTAATTTACTATGCCCAAATAAGGTCTAAAGTCCTACATTAAACACAATTTTTAATTTTGACTTAACTGAGTATGAGCGGTTGAGCTTCTACTAATCCTAATTTACTTATCCCACATAGATTGATTTACCTCCTACCACCCCACTTGTATAAAAAGATTGTGTGTAACTCATACCTTTATTCATAATAAAAGTGATTATAAAATCTATAAAAGGTGGTTGCAGAATAAATTTAAATTACTAGATTTTTTAAATGTTGAATTTTCAAGAAATTATATTTTAAAGTGACGAAGTCCATTTTTGACTTTATTTAATTATTTGGCAAACAAGTGCCAAAGGTTATCTCTAGGTACAATAGTACATGTAGAACCTCTCTTAATATTGCATATCCTCTTTGTGCATAACTTGCAATAATGGAGTTTGAAGGACATTCTCTGAAGATTAGTGTTGGAAGCTAACATCTATTAGGAAGCCGTTCATTACACCTCTCTTAGTGCATAGTCCCAACACTATATACTAAGAGATGTTCTACCTATACCTACTACAATTACCTCGATTTTGCATTGAATTTCCATTAACAAATGTACTTACGTTCATCAATAGTTTGCTTAACTTAAATTTTATTGTTTGCAAGAATTTTCTTGTAAATCGACAAATAGTAACAATAATTTTCACAATTTTTTAGTTTTAAATTTTTTTAATAAATTTGTGCCGAACCTACTATAAGCATCCAATACTTGAATATCATAGTATTAACTTGAAACAACATTGAAGATGTTTTCTGTGATTTGGATGACTTTAGGGGGGGTTGTAGGATGGAAATGATATTTTTTCATCCAAATTTTTTAATTGTGGAGGGATTTGTTTGAGTTCATTTTAAATGAACAATATTGGATATTCCTTCACTAAGGCATCTAAATCTTGATGCAACATTTTTTGTTCTATAACATCTAAAAAATAGATATGAATGAACACTTCTACTAACCAAAACCACCAACTTTGAATTGGCAACCAATTAGAGATGAGACATTTCAAGCTTCAAGAGTATCCATCCATGGTAAGTTTAGTGTTATGTGTAAGCTACACTATATTTTCAGCTTTTGAAAATTGATAAAAATAATACTACAGTGCTAAACAATTACAAAACCACTTAGGTTGCATTTATCTTAAGTGCACTAAGGTAGGAAGTCCGTAATGTGCCCATTTAAGAGTTGAAACTAAATTTGAGGAGGTGAAACTTCTTGAAATATTTTTTAGAAAATTTTCTTTTAAAAAAATGGAATTGGCTTCTAATCCAAGTCATTTCATATTTTTTGGAGCCTTGTGGAATTAGTTATGAATTTTTGAAATGGCATAAGGCTCTAAAATTGTCTACTACCTCAAATTTACACTATTTGTACACTGATGGTACAAAAAAAAACCCATAGGAATAGTGTACATTTAAAAGGATGGGCAATTTTAGAGAATCAATCGTCTAAAAACCTCCTACCTAAATAGTTTCATCGAATTTTTTTGGTCATTCAATCTTTTAGATGGTGGGAATAGAAAATTATAGCCTTTAGGTGCAATTACTTTATTGAATTATTGACTTTTTTTTTATAAAAGTGATTAACTCACATATCACCCCTATAGTGTATTTTGGCTATTTTTTGCTATTTATACTTGATGTGAATTTTTGCCATAAATTAAAATTTTGAATTTAAGCTCATTTAATAAAGTTTATAAAGCCTAGTTTCTACTCCAATTGGAAAATTCTTAAAATTCAATATTTTATTAAATTTGAACTTTGGGCCTACAACCATGGCTTGTTGATTTTAGAATGGCATAAAAACTTTGGTTCATAATGTGATATCATGCACTATAATATACACCTATAGTGAAAATTTCATATTTTGAGCATATTTTGTATTTGATATGAACTTCACTTTTCCCTTAAAGAATTTATAGTAACTTCAAATTTTCACAAAAAATCTAATTTTTTTATTCATAGAAGACATGTGATTTCATTTAAAATAAATAAATACAAAAATTTCATTCATATATAGTTGCAAAATGTTATCAAACCAAATGAAAGATTGTAAGGCTTGAATCTGTGATCATGGGCTTGTCTTCTTAGGATTAATCCCTAAAACCCTTAAATTCTACCCAACTATCTTTGATTGGTTATATCTCTATGTGATCCAAAATTTGATAATTATATTTAGCATCAAATATCATCTTTGTTTGGCCAAAGTATTATGAAATGAAAGGACTCTACACCTTCTAGAGACCTTGAAGCCAATTTGTATTAGGGTGTCTTCAATGCATTCTAGGATTTGTCCCTCCAAATAAACTTTTGTTGATTTATAATTAGAACTTGAGCTTTATATCATTAGAAGTGCATCCCAAAATACATTGAATAGGAATAAGAAAACTCAAATTTAGACATTGGACAATAGAGATAAACTTCTTCCAAAGCTAGCTAAAGGACAAAATTTATACTAGTCTTAGCAAATCATGCGGGATCCAAACTCCAAAGTACATCTAAATCCAAATTGTGAATACGACATTGGAGGTCAATTTTAGTCGTGTTACTTCGAAATTCCATTATTCCGTATTATAAGACACTAAAGAAATCTACGTATTTTTAACCCTTAAAGGACCAAATGACCATTAACATGTGCACGAAATCTCAGATAGTTGGTTGTGCATAAAGTCAATTTGGTTGGATGTTCATGAAATTTTGACACAAGTTATAAATATTGATAATAATATAATTTTTTTTGAATCAAGTGCCCAAATCAAAAGTTATGATGCTCAAATTTTTAAGGCAATTCAAGCCACTTTGAGCCACTTCAAGTTTTAAAATTTGGCAAGTATAAAACCAATATAATATAGAATGCAACTGTAAAAAAGACCCCATACTTAGTGCAAAAATCTCACTCTAGAAGGAGTTAAAGTATATTGATCCTATTAGGAAATGAAAAAAAATCCTCCTAACTTTATACCGTATAATCTTTCAATCTTTGTAGTCAAAGTTCTAAATTTTTATACTACACATTCTTGTAGTAGTCTAGTACAAATTTGGACATTTGTAAATTTATTTATTTTAATTCATTTTTTTCATTGCCCTAAAAAAGGAAAAATTTTAATAGTTTTTGTTTGAAATGTGCTTCAATCCTCAATGGTGAAAATTCCATGTGGTCTATTTGAAGTCAAGACTAAAATAATGGAATGAAGCTAGGACAAAGATAATGGAATTTTGAAGTTCCACAACTAAAATTATAGTCTAGTATCTTTTTAAGTGAGGGAGTTTCAAATTTTTTTTCTGAAGAAACCAATGTGAACCTTGGATGGACACTAAGTGTTAGTTTTAGAAATATATGTGAGTCCAAAAATAGGATATTTTTTAAAACTCAAGTACAATGTTTTTAAATTTGTTTTACCTCTAACATAGGGTGCTAGTATATGAATTTATGGAATTATAACAACTATAGGGTGCGATAATCACCCACTATCTTAGATTGAATATATGATACCTATAAAAATATTGTACAATATTGGATTCCTTTTGTATTTATTGGAGAAAGTCTTGTGAAAAAAGCCCATCATTGCTAGGAAGCAAAATTTAAAAGTATATGTGTCTAAGAATTTTTATTTGAAATTATGATGAAAGTAGAAATCTTATTGATTTAGCATATAAAAATGCAATTATGACAGGCGGCTATTTGCAAAAAACTATGGGGGTGACTTACGTTGTTAATTTACATGCACCTCTTACACTTGCAAATCCAACTTTCAATTTTCAAGCTTAACCCCTCACCGCCGAAGTCCCATTTGGGTTCAAAAACAGTAGTGCTTTTGAAGTGATGTAGATCTCAATGTCACTAGGTTATAGAGATCTTAACCGTACAATCCTGTAGAAAACATGTTGTAGATTATGTGGATAAAATTTTTAGTCCATCGACCGCATGGATTGCAAGATTATAATGTTTTAGTGTTGAAAAAAGATGCTGAAATTTTCCTTCTAACACACTTGGAGGTGAAATTCGATTCCTAAACCTACTCAAATGAAAAAATTGTAAACTATAAATTGATTCAAAACCAACATAAAAACACATTGGTGAAAAAAAAAATCATTCAATTGACTCAATATGTTTGCAAAATGGCTTGCAAATGTAAAAAAAAGGCAAGAAAAGTTGCAAAAGACACATATGAGGCTGAACCTCCTTCTACTAAAATGCTTCTCAGTCACTCATAACTTCTTGGATTGATATGAAAATTTATCCACACAAACTAGACTAGTATGCGCAACTTTCTCAAAAACATTTATTGGAAACGGAAATTGTATGAAGAAGATACAAGCCTCCGAAGTTCATTGAAGTCCAAGAATGGCGGGATTTTGAACTTCGAATTGCTCCCAAGCATTCAAAACAACTTGGATTGACATGAAAACTTTATCACAATAACTAGACTTCAAGTGGAATGTAATCCAACAATTTTTATTGAAAACAAACCTTGGATGAAGGAGATACAAGCCCCGAAGTTGCAGCCTTCAAATGCAGTTTGGTGAATTCAAATTGAACATGTGAACTTGAATTGGCTTCCAAGACATCATTACAACTTGGATAGATCTGAAAATTGTAACACACAAACTAGAAGAGAGAGCGCAACTTTAACAACAAATTTTATTGAATTCGAACATCAGATGCAAAAGTTACAGCACTTTGAATTTTCTTTGAGGACACTTTTTGTCCCCTGCGGCGATGAGGGGTTAAAGGTTACATTGTTTTCTTTGCTTATGCTCAAGAGATTAGTGTGGCCATGGCACAATCCAAGGTATGATTGTACGCATTAGAAAAGGTCTTGTCTCCATTGAGTTGGCCTTATCAAGATTGCTAGCATGTGAGCCTAGGAGTCTACGAATATTATAGGTACTTATGTTATGAGCACCTTCCATAGTTATAGGATATTTATATTCTAGGTATGGATGTTAAGGGCACCTTCAATAGTTGTAGAATACCTACTTACACTTAGGCTTAAGGCTCATAGGCTCGCATTTCTAAGTTCATAAGCTAGTGTCATTGTTGGCCTCCTGTAGATATTAAAGGTCGATCTATTTTGTTGTTGATGTTGTGCGTAGAGGGAGCATGTTACGTCACAACATTGTAATGTACTCTTCAAGTATGGGAGTATGTTTTTTGCAGGAACTTAAACTTTGTTTTCCACTTTGCCATAAACGCATAACTACAAAAATTTACTTTCAATTTTGAATAGCAAATGTGGTCGTCTATCCTTATTTTACTTTTAGAAAGTTTTGTACTTCAATTTTGTTATTTTATCCAACACATTGTTGTTGTGCTGTAGAGTAATTAAGTCATATTATATTTAAGATTCCATGGTGAGCAACAAGCAAATACATTGTCCATCTCTTAAATGACTTGCTGTTACAATATATAAAAAAATCCATATTTCTTCATCAATGCACTAATGGTATTTGCAAAAATTCATGTTGTTGTTCCTTATATGTTTTTTCCGTAATTTTAACAAAACTAAAACTTTTAAACTAACAAAGCTATATAGAAAAAAAATAAGAAGGAAATTTAAACAAGCAATATTTCCATCTAAAATACACCATTGTAGAAAATTAGGTAATAATAAGGTACAATGATTTGGGAAAAAAAATACAACATCCCCACATAAAATATCTTTTGGATGCATATATATAGAAAATATATATAACATTTATTGACTCCTCAAGGATTGCTATTATGTGAGCCTAGAAGACTATACAATTATATCACCGTACCTTTAGGGTAGCTTTGCCAAAAAATGATGGTGAATTATTTTGGAAATTATGCCAAACATTTGGCCAAAGAAAAGGATTTTTTTTTTTAAATGGAAAAATATTTAGAAATTACAGCACATGAGCAAAAAATCAAATGAATTTAAGACAAGAATAAAAAGTTTATAAGCAAATTCCAATCTATCAATTGACCATCTACCATTAAGAATTTTTTTGATGACCAAGTGAAGGAATTACTTCATTGTCAAAATGTAAGAATGAAGGGTGGAGAGGTCATTTTTATAATAAAATCCATTGGCCTTCATGAATCCTCAAAGGGTATAGGATAATTTGAAGGTGAGAACTTCACCATTCATTGTCAAAACTTTGTCGATAACTTTTAATTGGAGGTTTTAAATCTCAAACAACTTTTTGTGAGATGAAAGCTAGCTTGATTTTACACATTAGCCTAGTTCAAAGTTTTTTGGAAAATATTATTCTACTATGCATAAATGAAGTCTGAAATTTTACTTTAAACACAATTTATGCTTTTGACTTGACTATGAGCTGTTGAGCTCTTACAAATCTTAATTTACTTACCTATCCCACATGGTTCATTTTATTTCCTACCACACCATTTGTATAAATAGCTTGCCTTAATATTTTTTAACACATAATAAGTGGCTTTTGAAGCTATACAAGAGTCTTATGCATGAGGTAAGTAGTCGTGTTAGAATTGACGGTTTAAGTTAAAGGTTGGACAAAAGGCGAAACTATGATTATTTATTTATCCAAAAGTTGAATCTCAAAAAATTCCTTTTATAGATGGTAAACCTTGAATTTTTAAATTAATTAATTATTTGCTTGGGCAGTGGAAAAATTGCCTTAAAGGTACAATCTAGGTATTTATATTATCGGAACCTTCTATGTAATATAGTAACTATGTTATAGATATCTATATTATGGGTATTTATGGATTATGAGTACCTTCAATGGTTTTAGAATATCTACTTATGCATTACATGTTTTTCAGCCCATGTAGAGGGCTGCAAGTTTTCCTAGGGTTTTTAGACTCTGGATCTACATCGCAGCAGCTACCAGACGTAGCAAAGCAACTGTTACGTCATATTTTTTCAATTTTTTTTCAAATTTTAAGATTTTCAATTTTTTTTTGACAGTGGCATTCTTTAATTGCCGGGGAAACAACGCCGAGAATGGGCTTGAAACATAAATCCCATGTAATGTATATGATCAAGGCTGCCATAATCACTCATACACTAGCATCGTTGGTGCCCCCCGACTCCCCCCAAAACCAAGGATGTCCTTTGCTTTTGTTTTTATTTGGAAATCTTCAAAATTGAGTTAAAAAAAACATCTATATTTGTATTTTCTACCTTCATAACCCACAAAATAGAAATCCTCATAGCTTTCATCTCATTGTTTCAAAATTGAGCATTTCAAATGCTTTTGTTAAAATATAAGCAATCAAATAAATAAATTAGTGTTTTTCAATTATAATTTTTAAAAATCTTATGACTTTTGCAACTTACCAAAAGGATGTAAAACAAAACTTCACATGCAAAATTTATTAGGATAATTAGCATCCATTCTAAAGATTTCATGTAAAATTTTGAATTTTGAATTCAATAGAGCATGGCCAAGTTTTCGAAAAATCCAAAGTGGGTTCCTTAGTGGATTTCTTTAAATAATCCTTTAAATAAAATTACAAATGAATAACAAAAGCTAGTATCAGTGAAAAGCCAACTGCCAATAGAAATCTTCAATTGCTATAGATCAAAATCCCAATTGACCATTCTTTCGAGGCTTTGATAGCTATATAAAAATTACCATCGACAAAGTCTTTGGAATCAAAACAAAGACTAAAACCTTCATGATGGTGTCACTGGTTGCTTGGAGTGTAGCAAAGCTATAGTAAATTTTTATAAAAAAGACAACTTGCAATACGATTTCTTTTCAAATGATTGACCATAAGTATTTGTTCCAAGAATCCCCCCAATTCTAGTCAAGACCATCTCTTTAAATCACTCAACTATAATTTTGAAGACTCAAATTTTTTGCATTTGTTTTTTTGCCTCAGAGGACAAATTTGTCCGCAATTTTATCTTCCTTGGGCTTTTGTAAATTAATTTTTTTTTGTATCAAGTTTAATTCCATGATCTTTTCAATTTTAGAACCCCTCATTGGCTGAAATTTTCTCTTATGACTTATATTCCTTGGGCTTTTGTAAATTAATTTTTTTTTGTATCAAGTTTAATTCCATGATCTTTTCAATTTTAGAACCCCTCATTGGCTGAAATTTTCTCTTATGACTTATAGCCTCTACACTCATTTGTCCTATTAATACAAATTACAAAATGAATTTACATATGGTGATCACTTTTAATAAGGGAGGAATATTTTTACTTATTGTATGTATGTAAATTCTATTCATGTTGAAAAATCATCCCAAATATATCAATATTCCTTCCTTCTTAAAAAAGTTTGTAACCATACTGTACATACATAAAGTCATTTCATAATACGCACAAACTCTAATAGCGAAGTCCCGTGGGAATACGGCTAGGGAGAAACCGGGTATACCATCGTATTCTCTCTCGTAACCGTCCCAACACGGGTATAAGGCCCCGCCCTGTCCCCCACTCCCGTCCTTTCACGAAGGTTTCCTGTTTTTCGAATTTCCCATTCTGAAGCTTTACTTTGGTTTGCCTTCTCTTGTTGCGTGGAGGACACTACTGTAGATACTTGTTACCGGGATCGGATGTGCTGGTGCTGGTAATGCTGCTGCATCGGTTGCAAATCGGGAGTTTTTCCACAGATTTGGCTTTTAATCCAGTGAATTGAGGGGATTGCTGCCTGCATTGGACGATGTTGTGATGGAATTTGAATGAAATGAGAGTGGCGCTAGCAAGGATGAGGAAGTATGTGCCTTTAGTTCTGCCGTGGTTTCTACCTACGGCTATGTTCTCCGTCGTCGTGGCCGCAGTTCATTCTTGGAAGACCGACTCCTTGCAATTTGCTTTACTATTTGTCGGTACGAGCTTCGAAATTGCCTGTTTGGAAGATTTTCGAAATATGGTTTCAATGTCTGCAATGTTCATTACCGCTGAGTGTGCATAAATCGTAGTGGTTTGGGATAAATCGGGCAGCTCTTCTTGTAACCTAAATGGTTTAACAGCTTTTGGTGAGCGCCTATGCCAATCTGAAGCCGTTTCCGCAATCGTATCAGTCGTGTATATGTAATTGACTTGTTAGAAGGAAAATTCGGTTTGCCAAAAATTGATACAATTTTTGCAGTTCTGTAATGCTTGTTACGACTAGATGTGCATAAATCGTAGCGGTGTTGAATAACTTGGACAGCTCGTCTTATACCCTAACTCATTTAACACCTTGCGCTGACCTCAGCGCTCCATTTTTCAGCAATCCGATATTTATCGTTAGGAACAATCAGACGTACAACCGAATGCCCATTGATTCCGTTCACAGACTCCAATTAAATATACGACGACTGATACGGTTGCGGAAACGGCCTCCTAATGGCAGAGGAAGTGTCGGTTTAGCTTTTGCTGAGAATCTTTAGGGCCTAATTTCGTCTTCGTGTTAACGAGGGGTCGTTCCTGAAGTATACTCATGTTTTGCAGTTTTGCCCCTGGCTGTTTGGACCGCCACTATCCGGAGCTGCTCGAAGGAGCTCCATGATCCTGTGTTTGCGCCGTCATTTGTAACAGCCGTGGTTTTCACAGACATAATCACATTTGGTGCAGTTCTTCGTCCAGGTGACGATTTATAGTTTAGTTTATATGATTTCATCATCCAACGGTGCCCGGCTCTTGCATCACCATTTAGCCAAACCTTTCGATGGAGTATCTGAATGGAAGTAAATAATTTGACCGGGTACTGTAACTCAAACATTTTGTTGCAGCTATCAGTGTAGGATTGGAGGTGGCCTTCGTTCTTGGAACTGTCAACTTGCTGTTCTTGTATTGGAGGTTAGTTATATCATTCTGCAATTTTTCAGGATCACTCAGTCCTCCATCGAGCTTTGAATCAGTTTTCGTATGCTGTCATAGATTCCAACTCTTTTGCTCGTTATCTGCTATTTCACTGAAAACAATACTCTATGGCTAGGCCTATTTCCTGCTTATTGTTGTGTTCCCATGTCATCTCAGTCAAGTTTTGAACGTCATAGAAATGTTCCATATGTGACGTAGGTCGGCTTTGGGTAGACAGGATCTGAAGTTTCCGCCTAGACGTTCTTTTATGGATTTTTCGCTTAGGTTTTTCGCTACGTTGATAACTCTATGACTGATTGCAGGGTAATCCAGAGCGACCCTGGCAGGTTCCCAGTTTTCACAGAATCTAGTGCATGGAATGGTGGTCAAGAAAGAGTATTCGATCCTCAATTGGTCAGCAGTCCTCGTCTAGATGGATGGACCGCAGAGGACTTTGAAGGCGTGAGTTATTTTTCTTTCAGAGTTCAACTGCAATGTCATTAAGAAGCAAACGTTTGCTTCCATTCTTTACTGTCGAAGCACGGATGATGCCCAGTTATGATACTTAATAGCGATGGTTCTCACAGCATCTCAGAGATTTCGGTGAGATATATCAGGCAGTCGTAAATGTTGGTCCGACAAGAGCTTCACTTTCCTGTATAATAGTTTGTCGTCTTGGGCTAATCTTGAACTCAAATGAGTTGGGTGCTTATCATAACTGAGAAGGTTTAGGTTTTGCGCTCAGTATTGAGATATTGCATCTAGTCTCTAAGATTAGCGAATGGATCTTTGAGCAGGAGCCACTTAAAGCCAAGGACCCGGACATTGAGAAAGGGGAGTCTCACCAAGTTCTAGAAAAGTCAGAAAACAATGAAGAGGAGGCTGAAGGTGTCGTTCAAGTCCCGAACGAGTATTTTTTTAAGAGATTAGTAAGTTTTCATAACCTGAGTTTTTGTTATTGTGGATCAATGATGACAATGATAGAATCAGTGGTACCTAATTTGTGTAGTGCTTTTGAGCCAAATGAAGTAGCTCGAAGTATTTTGCAGAATAATTCCTGGGAATAACCGCATATTGTTATTCGTATGGCAGCCAGTACGTACAAGATATTGTCGGAAGTGCAATGCATGGGTTGACCATTTTGACCATCATTGTCCCGCTATAAAGAATTGTGTCGGTAAGCCCTGGGTTTTGTTTGTGGAAGTTATTGGATTTGCTACTCCTGGAACATTTGAAGCATCAAAATTTTAAATTGATCTCACTGTGAACACCTGCTTAAGTAGGAGAAGGAATGGCTACCAAGGCCGGAGTGAATTTTAAGAGACGGAGGTTGTTGCCATTGCAAGTGTAATTTTCTGATCTTCTGAAAAAGGTACAGGGCTGGGGGATTGTTGCCAGGGCGTAAGAATCATGTACTATTTCTGGGCGCTCTTGCGGCTTTTATTGTGGCGGAGGTGCTGTATATCCGCTGCTGCTACAAATGTGTGCTCCTCGACTACCATTGTCTAGTTGACTTTATTTCTCTGTAGTAGATACGAGCATGTAATTGCTGAGATTGTTTGATAAAACTTTACTGTTCTTGACTGAAATCTTTGTCCTTCCCAAGTTGTATACCACATTTGTATTGTGTATAACAGAAAAATCAGATTTCCGGAGTTGAGTGTCACCCTCCTGTCTTATGGAATTATCGCAGATATTGAAAGTCTCAACCTCTTATCCCTCGCTAAAGATATTTCATCCACAACACCTATTGGTGAGCGTGCCTTTGATCTTCATATTTTATCGTGCCTAAACCTTGCGTACTCTTCACTTATGTTACAGTAGGAATCTTGCCTTGCCATTTCTGATTAGCTCCACTAGAATATCTGCAATAGGTCCTTCTGTTCTCACAGCTTTTGGGTAAACACGTAACTTCTACCCAAATGTTGCTGTCACAGGTCTTCAAGGGCTGGAGGATTTTTGGGTTATTGTCTGTCAGGTAATCAATGTTCAGTCTACTTGTATGGCAGAAATGCCCACAGAGAAAGATTGTCTGTTTAATTGCTCTCATTTATGATGCATATGACTTCGATTGATCTATCAAAGCTTAAGTGACCACTAGAAAATGACTTGTTACAACGCAACAAACTCAAGGCAACATATAGTAGAAAACACGCATCAGAGAGAACCTAGTGGTAAAGTAGTATAACTAAAAAATAATTGTGTCTGGGTTGCCTTGAACCTGCTCGTGACATTCTACCCTTAGATATCAGGATGAACCGTAAATTCTTATGTTGATCTGTTTCAGGTGATGAGCGCAGTTCCATGGGTGACCAGCACTGCTGTGTTCGCTGCATTTCAAGTCAGTTGGCAGGTACAGGACTTGTGTATTTGCCCTATGTTCCTAATTTGTTCTGTGAATGTCTCTGCTTGTGCTCCTGTAGTTCTGGTTCTTCTGGCGACTTCCTATTATACTAAAGCAACTGGTGGGTCAATTACATCTACATCTTTATTCGCTATTACAGGTACCTCTGCTGTTGTTTCACGTCTACTGTGCTTCGGTAAATCTCACCACAGCCGAATGGGTAAGATGTCTTTCAAATGTCGATTTTGAAAGTTATTTCATGCTTGAATTTTCACAGGGTTTTAGAGACCTTAAAACAGGAACATACTTTACCTTGTGCTTTTCTGTTTTGGTCATCGTATGTAGAGGTATGTAGATTTTCTGTGTGTGCTGATACGTGAGATGTCTGGCGCTCACTGTCTATTACAATCCTGAAGCATCATTAGATGCTGATTTTCGTGTGCAATTGAGTGCAGATCAAGTGGGAGAGATATTCAGACCTGCACATCGAGCTGCCGCTCAGTCCTGGTCAGCAAAATTACCAAACTGGGTCTTAATTTCAAACTGCATAGACCTTGGTCTATATATCCTTTTGGCAATTGATACTCAAGATATTGTTGTGTCGAAGTAAGATCTTTAACAAGATCAGAATAGCATTTTACTGACAAGTTCAGTAGTTATTTGACCAGCATTCTTTTGTAATGTGCAGGTCGACCATTCAGGACCAAAAAGTTTGTGAACCCATACAATCAAGGAGTACTCATCAACCTCAAGCAGTTCCTCCAATCACGTGTGTAATTTGGGTTCTAATGATTGGTTCGTTATTTTTTCAATCAAATTGTTAATTGAACAACTTTTCACCAAGTCTAATGACATAGTGCAATGTTCATACTGATTGGTCAGTAGTCCAGCCTTCACTGATTTCGAAGGCCAATCTTTGCTATCACCAGAAACAAGAACTGATTGCGGAGAAATAGAAGAATTCAACTATGGGAAAACAGACCATGTTCATTAATTTCCGCCCGGGCTCATGACCTAATTCAGTGTCTGTCTGAAGGTGGATGTGAACACTGGTTGCTTCGATTCAGAAGGGTAAGGAAATGGACTTGTTCCTCTCTTGGGTATGATGCCAGAGCTCAATGATGTCCCATGCACTTAGCTCTTTTTCAAGGCTTTCCTGAGTGTGCTGAGGATTATGGCGTACTTTCCTGATTATGACTCCGTGGATATTTATGGTTCAAATTTGCACTTAATCTGACTCAAAGAGAGATCATCACCCTACTTATGAAGGACGAATTAACAGGCAGTTATGTTGTTGCGGTCTGTTTGGAAACCCAAGTTTATTGCAGGAAATGCTTCTAGGTCAATCTGACTTATACATTTTAGCATGGACATGGCATGCATGATAGATGACAACAAAATTTACTTTTTATGTTTCAACTTTGTAGTTTGATAAACTCCAAATTATAGTGGCATTGAAGATTTAACTTATAAAGGATTGGGGTGGTCCAAATTTCTCAAATTGTGAGGATGAATTATAAAATGCAACTTAAAAGAATAATTTAATGATGACTTTCAACCAATAGTTGTAAATTATGATCCATAGGTCATATCCATATGGCTAAATCGACTAACATACAAATCAGTATTTTTCAATAATATTTGAAGTCCGAAAAAAAATCTTTTAAAAATTGATTGTAGATTGAATATTTGTGATGTTTATCATAGTGACTTTTGAAGATTTTTATTTCACCTTTTTAGTCATAAGTAAGAAATTTATTTTTTGAGGCTAGGCCTACCAATATTCTTTGAACTATAGAATATCTGCAAAGAAAAAATGTTCAAACTCTATACAAATGTTAAACAACTAAGACAAAAATATGTTGAAAAAATGATGGATAAAAAAAATGTATTTTTTGTGGACTTGGAATGTGTTCATCTATTATTTGGAATTTGAATGTTTGATCCTATTGGGTTTAATTGTGTTCATAGTCTATTTAGACTAGCTTAAAAAATAAAATACAATCTCCTTGTGAATGAAAATAATAAAGTTTTCAAGACAAAGAGCATTAGCTTTATCCTAAAATAATTAGTATCTATGATGATTGTTTTACCTTTTTAGTCATTTTTTAGTCATTGAAAGTCATTCATCAAACAATATTAGACTCCATGGTCATTTTTGTTGGGTTAATTAAAAAGTGATGGTCCTTTCAATTTTATCAAAATTGAAATAATTATAATGCTTGATTTCATTATTTTATTTTTTTATTTTCCTTTCATCTATATTGTAATTTATAGATTAAATTGAGTATTCATTATGTTTTAATTGTCTAATACAATAATGATATAATAACTATTAATTTCTTTAGAATTTGCAAGAAGAATAATAATTCTTAGTCACTTTTTATAGTAGCATGAATATTAAAAATGGGAGCAACTCTTAGATTGCAAATGTCCTTTCAAAAGTAGATTTGAATTTGCATTATGTTTTGCATCTTCCAATAACTTTTTATTGATACCAAGTCTCCTAATGCACGAAAGTATCACTATAAAAAAACCTTGTATCACCTCATTTTGTCATTAGTTTAAAATGATAATTCAATTCCTAAATGCCAAAGTGGCAAAAAAACATTATTTTTATATCTACAAGAGATGAAAGACTTAAGTAGGAAATTTCAAAGAAGTTAACAAAAAATATAATAAATAAAAAGTTTGGCTAAGATGCATCCTATATTTTTATCCCATTTTAATTTTAATATTAATCCATATGGCCTATGCATAGAACAAACTTTCTACAACTTCCATGCTAGTGACATGTGCAGATCAACTTAGTGATCTTATAGTCTTATAGTTATAGTGGGAACAATTTTAGAGGTGACTTATGATTTAATTAGTAAATTTATCCTTCATGTGGGCCATATCAAGTGGGCTTTCATTGACATTTGTTTCAAACATATAAATCCTTTATTTTATGCTTCAAGCATATCAATCCTTGATATTCTTATTCAAGTCAAAACAATTTAGCTCTTAATTATAGAATAGGTTCTCCTATACTTAAACTTCAATACCACCCTCCACCCCCAGTGCGATTGGCCAAATCAATTCAAGAAACACTTCTAAATGATGCATATCTTTTAAATAATGCTAATCACCTATAGTTATTAGCTATTAGTTACAATGTAGCAAAAAAATACAAATAGATCCATCCTTGCTTACCACCCTCCACAAGAAAAAACTAGAGCATCGACTTAAAAATAAAAAAATAAAAAAATGACTATCCCTCCTTTGTCATAGATCTTAAAAAAATAAAAAAAAATAAAAAAATAAACACTTTGATACTATCCCCATCCCTACTTGGCTCCTCACGGAAAACAGAAGCCATTGATTTTTTTCAACCCCTTTGATCTTAAAAACACCAAAACTTTGATATGAAATTTGTGATTACCTAATATTGATATAGAATACTATATATGGTATACATATGGATATTTAATATAAAATATTAATACAATGCAATACAATATATTGATATGAATATTGATACAAGATATGGAATACTAATATTGATGACATACAAATACAAATAATGTAATACTTCAATATTCCATATCAATTGCAATCAACTTTACAAAAAATATAAATAAGAACGGGGGGTCAATTATTTCACAAAAAATATAATTTATTTATTTTAAAAGTCACTAAGAAGTGACAACTGTCACAGTATACTTAAAAGATACAAACAAAATGATGTGCGAATATACTAAGTACAAATTAATTGAAAATTTATCTAGATGAAAACACATGAGAAAACAACAAAATTGTGGTAGATGAAATTGTAACAATGTTGCATAAAAAACTTATTAGAACAAAACCATTACTCTAATTGAATATTTTTTTGCGTTTTTGTTGTTTGGATTCTATTAAAATCTATTAATACATGTTAATGTTCGTTGCTATTGACAAATTTTAACAAAAAATTGTTTTTAATTTCTTGTTTTCATCTTGGTAAATTTATGTTAGAGCTTCTTAACCCCTAAACTCTTGAAGTCCTAAGGGTCCCCTTAACCCCTAAAGTCCCGAGGCCTTTTCTCCATCAAAACACACTCAAAACTGCCACTTCTATTGCAAAGAGCAAAAAACTATAAAAATTGTTTTTTTTTGCATATCTAACTGTAGGATCTTCTACTAGACTAGTATGAGAATGTATGCAAGAAATTTCAGAAACTTTGACCATATAGATTGCAAGATATTTGCATTCAAAGTGAAGAAAACAAGTTTTTTTGCACCTTGCTTGACTATATTTTTGAGCTTTGAACCTATTTAACTTAAATTTTTTGTATTTCTGATTTTGATTTTCTAAGTTTATATGTTGAATACTTTAGTTGAGAATCTAGAAAAAAAATTCAAGAAAAAAACACTAAATTTTTACTCATTAAAAAATTGTTAAGTAGAAGTAGGTTCAAGATTGAAGGAATAACTAAATCGTTAATAGCTCTAAGACAAAATTGAAATACCATAATCCCAACGGTGAGATTGTTCTAGCAAGCAAATTCAATCTTGTCTAACAATTTTTTCTGAAAATTGTAAAAATTGCATTCAAAAATGAATCCTAAAAGTTATTTTTTCAAGAAGATGCTTAGATTGCCTGAAAAACTAAGATTGTCCATAGCTTTTTCATTATTAGTCCAAATAGAATGAATCAAAGCTTCAAATGTACACAAAAAGACATAGATTTTGGAAAAAATATTTAAAAAAAATATTTTGACTTTTTGTGATTTTTTTGTGTTGCTCGCCGAATTCTATTTTTGGCATAACTTTTTCTCCCGGGCACCATTTGAAATAAAAATTACATACCCACAAAGCTCTCGCAAAACCACACAACCTCAAAAAATCCCCCTAAAATTCTCTACAAATTGAGGTCACAGGAACCTACCTAGACCCAAATTGTCCCCTGAGGGGACAAACGGGCCTTTAGGGATTAAGGGAATTCTTGAAGATTTGAGTTAGTATTTACAAGCTCAATTTCTGGTAAGATTTTTTGAAACTTTTTTTCAAGGTAGAAAAGATGATTAACTGTTTCCAAAAATATAATTTTTATTTCAATTAGTGCATAGGAGAAAAAGTTATGCTACAATAAGTCCAAAACAAGCAAGGGTGGGCAACAAAAATAAATAAAAATTGAAATATTAAAAAAAATATTCTTATAGATTATATTTTTGTCTAGGGGGAAGATTTGATTCATTTCATTTAGATAAGTTTGTGTGAAAGTTATGAACCTTCTTGTTTTGTGGAGAATCTTAGTAAATTTATGAAAAAATAATGAATTGGATTTGTTTATGAATTCAATTTTTTTTTTAATGAAAAAATGAAATTGCATATGGATTAGGAATCTATTTTCTAGAACAATTGTGTTGTTGGAATTATTGCATATCAATTCCATCTTAGAACTATCAACAATTTTTTTTATTTTTTCCTATCTTATACCTACTTTGACTTAACAAGTTTTTAAAGATTGAAAACCAAAGAATTTATTTTTCCAAACTTTCAACTCAATTCTTCAACAAAAGAAAATTTAAATTCACAATCTATAGCACAAAATTTATAGGGTTAAAAGGATTCAAAACCTTATAACCTAGTCAAGCTAGGAACAAAAAAAACTTATTTTCTTCACTTTAAATGCTTTTGTCTTGTGATTGATACAATCAAAGTTTCTAAACTTTCTTTCAAACATTTTCATACTAGTCTAGCGCAAGATCCTACGGATGGATCTTCAAAAGAAACAAATTTTTAAATTTTCTGTTGTTTGCATTGAAAATGGCAATTTAAAGTGGTTTTTGACCCTATAATGGCCATGGAACTCTAAGGGTTAGAATTTAATAAATTTAACAGGTTTTAACAAATTTTAACAAAAAAAATATCCAAAAAATTATAAACAAGGGTAGTGATTTTGTACTAGTGTGATATTAGAACAATACCCGTTGCAATGCAACAACAACAAAAGGATTCATGAAACTATAAGGTTTCTTCTATAGATTCATTAGGATTTAGAAATAATGAATGAAAAATTGTTTGGATGGAAATATGACAAAAATTGTAATACAATTTGCATTTATGATAAAATAGTAGTTTATATACAGTGATTGATGAAATTGAGTACAAAGTTGAAACGTTTTCATTCAAACAACCATACTATAAGCATCAATGGACAAACTCCAAAAGTAGATATACAAAAGTTGTAGTGTACGGCATACTACACAGTACTACGGAAGTTTGAAGAAAAAATTAGTTGTGATTTGAAAGAAAATCAATTTCAAAGTTAGCCATGTCTAAAATTCAGTTTTGTTCAACTTGAAGACCAATTTAACTAATTATGGACAAATCTATAGTCCAAAATTAATATTGCATCTGTAGTTGAATGATGAATATATGATATACATATAGTCCAAATGTGAACTTTTGAATTAAAATGGATCAAAATAATCATTTTGGATCAAATACAATTTAAATTAAATAAATAGTAGACAAGTATTGGATGCCAACCGATACATTTTTATTTATAGAGAATGTTCATAATTAGCAAAAATGTCCAAAATTATTTAAATTATTGTTTTTCATTAGGAAATGCTTTGTCTATTTCCAAATTATTTTTAGAACTTGGAAATTTTTTTCTGTGCCTTGGCATGTTGGTATATATCATTTTGGATTGTTGTACACAAAAGTTGAAGGAAATTAACATTTATAGAATTTAAAATATGAAAAGTTTGACAAATATGCAAATGATATTGGTTTTCATAATATTTGAATTATTTTTTGGAATTGAGAGCATGGAATAGCATTAGCCATTGTAGAGAGAGTGCAGGTTTCAATATGGACCATTGTTACATTTTAATGCCCCTGCATTTGAAATATTTGTTGAATTGGGCAATGCATTTAGTTTATATTTCACAACCATATAATACATTTCTATAAATACATTTCTAGAGTTCATGATTCATATAATTGATCCAGCAAAAAATTCCCAAAGTATAATATCATTGTCAATATCGTCAAAAAATTGCCAATTTTAGGAAGGGCAGTGTAATTTATGGCACTTTTCAATTTCTTTGACAATATTGACAATGATTATTTATTTATTTAAAAAAAAATTGGATCAATTATATGAATCATGAATTCTATTATTTGGACAAACAAAATTGAATCTAAAAATGCATTATATGGTTGTGAATTACAAACTGAATACATTGCCTAATTCAACAAATATTTCAAATGCAAGGGCATTAAAATGTAATAATGGTCCATATTGAAACCTGCACTCTCTCTACAATGGCTAATGCTATTCCATGCTCTCAATTCCAAAAAACAATTCAAATATTATGAAAACCAATATCATTTGCATGTTTGTCAAACTTTTCATATTTTAAATTCTATAAATGTTAATTTCCTTCAACTTTTGTGTACAACAATCCAAAATGATATATACCAACATGCCAAGGCACAAATTTTTTTTTCCAAATTCTAACTTTGAAATTGATTTTCTTTCAAATCACAACTAATTTTTTCTTCAAACCTTCATGGTAATTTGTAGTGTGTTGCACACTACAACTTTGGTATATCTACTTTTGGACTTTGTCCATTGATGCTTATGGTATGGTTGTTTGAATGAAAACGTTCCAACTTTGTACTTAGTTTTGTCAATCACTATAACATATGAATAACCTCCTATCAGAATAAGGTAAAAAGCTAATCTTATAATTTATCAACCCACATGTCAAGGCCAGGGAGGATTGCCCCCCTTGTCTCCCCAACCAAGAATAAATATAAAATTTGTCCCCTATTTTGTGTTGTGTAAGTTTTGTATCAATTCTTCACCTCTCCAAACTAATTTAGGACCTCCAATTTCAAATATGAATCTCGAATTTTAAAATTTTATCATGGTAGCAAATAAAAAAATATAGTATTTTTCCTAAGGATAAACCATGGAGCAATATGGTAGAGCCACTCATTACCAACTAAGGATCTATATCCAACTTGTAGGGTGTAGCTATTTCCAACCCAAGTTTGGAATGTGATTTTTTCTCCTTTGCAAGATTGGGACTATAAGGTCATGGCAACATGTCCTGATGTAGTGAGCAAGAAAATAGGAAGTAATAAGTGGGAAAGTAGTTTTGGAATGATCAGAATTGGAAGAGTTTATATATTAAGTATGGGTTGAGGTCAACTTTTGGCTTCCAAAATTCATAGTAATTTGAATTTAAGGAAAAAAGTCATGAAAAATTGGCAATGCCTGTCATTTCTATCTTTCTACGGGACAGTAAATTTACATTGCCTTCTACTGGTACAGAACATTTGCGGAATCGCTTAAGTGGTGGACTAGGAGTGGTTCTGCCATAAGGGTCAATCCTCACTGGCCAAATGTCAGCAATTGCCCTTTTGGAGCAAACCGGCCTGGCTTTCCACAGTCAGACGAAACTTCGAGTCAGCTGTCCAGATCAGCAAGTTCAACCTGCCAAGTCATCAACCTGAGCAGCAACGGTAACCACAGAACTGGTGGCCCTGCGCCAGCGGAGTCGACGTAAATAGGCGCTCTAACGGTCGCGCTCTAAAGCCTGAACAAAAACAATCGTCTCTTAATACCGCGCCCGGCCCGTTCTGCAGCGCCCGTGCTCTCTCCTGACCCGTTGTCGCTCCATTTTCCCATGCAACCTCCCAACGGGGGCCAGCCCAACGCCTTCATAGCCTTCACTGCGCCTCTGCCAATTCCGCTTCCGCTTCTCTCGATCGCTGCATATTCTCTCAGTGCGCTTGAATTTTTGTTCTTGAATCTCCATTTAAAGCTTTTTCTGGAGGATTAGGGTTTTGGGATTCAGAGATGTTCTTTTCCTCTGCCCTGTTTCAGGATTTGAGAGATATTTAGAAATTGTTGCGGTCATGGCAGTTGATTCTGCGAGGTCGAGCGGGCGTGGTTAGTAACGTAGTGTTGATATTTTGTTGATATTTTGCGGAGTGGAAGAAGAAGAGGTGTCAGAGTGTTCAGGATGTTGGGAATCAGGAGAGGCGATTTGGGGACTTACTTCCGGAGGAGCCAGTTCGAGCCTCTGGTGTCCACGTTGCTGGATGACCCTGTTCTGGCTGATGTGCCGAAGAATGCTACCGTGTCGGATATCGACACTTTGATTGGGGTGGAGCTCGGAAGTGCCATGAAATTGTCCATTCTGAAGCTCGATGGTACTCACTTTGGTATGAATCTCCATTCTGCTGATGCGTTTTTCAGTAGTTTACATTTGATATCACCATGTCATGGGTTTCAACACATGTGCCAATCTTTACATGCCAGTTACGCTCATATTAGTTCCATATTTGGTACATGGTCTTCCGAATTGATGCTTGTAATCACATGAGTATCTGTTTCAATTTTAAGCAATCCGTGCACGACGTAATTCACATGATGTTGGTGTTAAGAGAGTCATTGTAACTTTTGTAGATTGAATGGGGATGTGGAAGGCATAATAAGTGGAATATCCCGAAATTGTGGTATTCTCTGCTCAGTTTCATGTTGCTTTAGTGCAATTCCCTGTTGATCCATCAAAGGTTGATCCTCAATTACTGAAGTCGACAGCTATGTACATGTTTTGAGATGCTTTTGAACGTTTTCTGCTGTGCAGATGTGGCGGTGCTAAACACTGCGAAGGTTAGGGATCTGAAGCAAGCAGTGATGAAGTATGTCGACTCCATGGAACAGTCGCAACTGGGTCACAGACATATCTCATGGTGGGTACTCGAACAGTCTTTTGTTTGGAGTGGGATGAAGCATTCAAAAACTCCTTGATCTTGCATTTCTTGGATGCTTTCTTGCTCTTGGATTGACACTGAAATGTACATTTCTGGTACACCTGGCTGAGTTTCCTGTTCGTTTATATTGCAGGAAGCACGTCTGGGGCAACTTCTGTTTGAGTTTCGGAAATGAGAAGCTCGTGGATGATGAGTCTCGACTGACTGGTTTCGGCATAAGAAACAACGACGAGGTATATTATCAAACTTTGAATTGAAATCTCTGCATGGCTACATTGATTTTTCTATCAGTTCATGATACAAAATGAACGTCCATTCGGGTTTTAACTTTTTCCAAGGGAGGAATATATTGACGCATTGTATGTGTACTAGTTCTATTCATATTAGTGGTAGTCACAGCTTGTTCATATTAGTGGTAGTCACAGCTTGTTCACCGTGATGGTGAACAATGAACATTGAAGTGGTGGCGGCGTAGGGTTGGCTTGCTTTCGACGGAATATTCATAGCGGAACATTGATTGTTCACTCCCAACATCCACCTCCGGAGGTGGATGTTGGGAGTGAACAATCAATGTTCCGCTAAGATTATTCCTTAAGATTATTCCTTTGTTCTCTTAACTTTCAATTACATCTGTCCATCTCGCCATTATCCATCCTCCATTGTTCATTCTCAACATTTGAACAAAAAGGGTGGTCACGGCTTGTTCAATATTCGTCACTTCTCATTGGCCCCTCAAAGCACTTTCCATTGTTCATTGTTCATTGTTCACCGTCACGGTGAACAAGCTGTGACTACCACTATTGAAGAACCATCTCAACCATCACAGATATTACTAGTAAATATATGCCTCCCTTGGAAAAAGTTATGACCGCTCACGAATTCATTTCATAACACGCCTAATAGGACACATCAGTGTAGTCAGTGCTCTTTATTTATGATGTTACCTACACGTGTCTGTGATCGTTAAATTTATATAATTTCATTTCCATTTTTGTGATCAATTCAACCCACCTACTGCATCCATGCAACTGCGAACTCTCCTCGTGAGCTTTTCTGTTTTCAAATGCATGTTACTGGAAAAAGTTTCTGTGTGAACCAATGTATGCCTTCTAATTCGCTGGGTTGCTGATCGAGCAGTTGAAGTTCGAGCACCACGTGGCTACGAGAGAGAATGGTCGGCACTCCCGTGCCAAGAAACGCCGCTTCTTCCATGGCCTGAGGAAAAATTGAACTGCAGATGTCCTCATTTGAACACTACCGGTACCATTAGTTCCTACAACCTCTTAACTGGCCCTTCTTTGGCTCCAACCTGTGATTCACTGCTTGTGAGGGTGCATGTTGGCTGTGAACAATAACGCTGGTACTCACAACAAAGATTGTGTCACTGGTGGAATGTTATTAGAGAACAAATTAGAGTTTCTGTACATAGAACGTGTAACAAGTGTGGAATATTATGATAAGTGATTACTTACCAGTGTCTGCGCCTGTTTAGCCTCCTAGAAACACAAAATTGAGAGCTTCAATTGTCAAGATCGCTGTATTATAATAGCCGAACGTGTTTCAATGCCGATTCCTTGATGGGAAATGTACTGAGTGAAGCTTTGACTTATGCATGTCTAAATGTCTAAATGTCTAAATTGCATGCTGAGGAGGAGCATGAACCTTTCTACGGATTACGTAACTAGAAAAACTTAGGGAACCCATTCTCGTGATGTTCAGCTACGGAGCGTTTCCTATTAGTATTAGAGTACCTAATTTATTTTGCATATCATTTTTAGTACGTAATTCTTTTTTTGAGCATATTCTAGTGCAGTATCGATTGGCTCGCTGGAGGCTTGTTGTTCTGGACCACCCAGGGGATTTTATTCGTCATTGTTGATCCTTTGCTGTCCCAACTACTGTGGGAGGTAGCGGCTACAATATTTGTTTTATTTTATTTTATTATCAATATTATTTTGTTGGTTGGTTGGTAGTTGAGAAAACATAACATTCTTGAGCTCCAAGGCAGGGTACCTTTGCTTCAATGTAGAAAATTTTGAAGGGAAAGTTTTCATGCATTGTGTACTAAATGAGAGAATAATTTTCATTGTAATACAAATAAGTGACTGTAGACAATGTTATGAAGGCAATTTTATTTCTAGAATTGTGCAATAATTGTGTCTCGAACAAGCTTTGAATGACATGGAGTCATCCAGACCCATGGCAGCCATTCATACCTTATTTTAAGCTTTTTGTTTTGTTTTGTTTTGATTGTTTGTTTTGTTAGTTTGTTTCGGTGAGGACCGTGTTTTCCTTGATTGTGTTCTTGGTACTGTTAGAAAGCTCTCCACAAAGAGGGATGCACGGGCTTTGTTTCTTGGCATCTCGACCCATGCCAGGAAAGATATTGAAATTTTGAAGTGTTCATGAATTAAAAAATTAGAAAGTTGCTTTGACTTTGACTGTGGCAGGCACAAGGCACACTAGTTCATATGAAAGCAATTAAATTTTGATGAAAATTTTAATAGCAAATTTGGTTTTTATTCAAGGGAATGTGCATGTGGACTATTTGGTTCCTGATTCTATTTTTAACAAATAGGTAGAGGATTGTCAGGTCAACTGTGCATGGCTCAATAAGGCAGGTTAATCAAAGCATGTCTTGGAAACTACTTGAAGCGTGTTTATCAATAATGGTAAAACTTCCTAGTTGCATGTGTTTATCAATAAGGTAGTATGTTGTAAAAGTGCCCATCCTGTTCAAATGGACCCTATATTTAGGTATAAAATGAACTTCAAGTGGTACTAAAATGGACCCTATATTTAGGTATAAAATGAACTTCAAGTGGTACTAAAATGGACCCTATATTTAGGTATAAAATGAACTTCAAGTGGTACTAAAATGGACCCTATATTTAGGTATAAAATGAACTTCAAGTGGTACTAAAATGGATATGTGACAGACTTTGAATGGATTGGACTGAAGATAAAGTGGGAACAACTTAAAGTGTGTTAAAGATTGCTTTAAAATTAAAATGTGGATGGTTAAAGCATGCGGTTAAGTTCATTTTTAAATGTAGTGATAGGTGGGCATTTATGTATTTAAATAAGAAGTTAACAAGCCAACTACTTTATTTGGAGAATGCAAAATCTGAAATTGATTGGATATAAGTATGGTCGCTTTAAGGACCCTTGCTTGATACTTATTGCAAATCCCCATGCTTATTCTTGGTTTCCTCATCTCTCTTTATAGGCCACATGTGTGCAGATTTTTTTTTTTTTTTTTTTTTTGAAAACGGTGGCCAATGCATTAAAAAAACACAAGAAAACAATCAGTCTGGCTCACGAGGCCGGGTCAGTATGAGCGGGTAGTTAAAGGTCATGTGCCACTGGGGCCTGTTTAAACTACCAGAACCAAAACACCTGGTTTTTACACCAAGTGTCTTGAAATTCCTGTGCAATCAGTCTCTGCCTATCGTCACTACACTTGTGCAAGTAAGTTAAGATGTGGCTTCTGTGGGCCATGCCGGCCAGGATGGTATCACGCCACGCCAAGGCGCTCACGCTCATAGGGTTAAAGTCTTCGTTTTCAAAAATCTTGCTACATCGTGCTCGCCAAATTCTCCAGAGGATTGCCGAGCGAAGCGTGTCTGAGGCGATGTTGAAAGGTTGCTGCGACGGGGAGTACGTGCCGTCCCGAGAGAAGGCGCCTGGCCTCACACCTGTGATCGCTTCCTTCCAGGAGGGGAGCTCGTTGAGGCCCAACTGCGTCCGAGTGAATCTGAATAGTTGCCACACACGACGCACTAACCTGCAAGCAAAAAGAGTGTGCTCCGTGATTTCCCTAATTTCCAACCTGTAACACATACAATGAGGAGAGAAATCCATCACTGAGCTCCAACTTGCCGTCGGGAGGCCTCCAGAGTTAATCTGCCACAATAAATTTTTTAATTTGGTGGGACGTCTGTTGTCCCAGATAGCGCAAATTGTCTGTTTGGATTCTTGTTCAGTGAGGCCCAACTGATCCAGCTTGGATCGGAGTCTTGACTTAACGGTTTTCTTGTTGAGACCAATGTAATAGCCCATGCGAGTGGAGTAGCCGAAGAATTCCTGGTGCTGTCCGGATTCTGAGCGCCATCACCATTCTCCTGGGTCAAAATCTAGGTCCTGCACCCTCCCACACACCCACACCTGGCCGGAGAAGTTCTGGTCGGGGTTGATTTTGGTAAGGCCCAGTTCTCCTCCACACATGAGTACTCTAACCCTCTGGAGGTTCTTTCCTGTGAGATCGGTTAGTTCTTCCTCTGGCTGGCTCTTGTAGAAGCCTGCGTAAGAGCGATGAAACTTCCTACCTGTGTGGGGGGCTTGTACTTGATAAATGGCTGTATTATCCTGCGTCGGATGTTCAGTGACCCATTCGAATTGGCTAATTGGTGGTGAAGTTGCTAGGGACCAGGTGTCTGGGATATTACTGATGATCTCCTCCAGTCTTTCTTGGGTGAAACTGCGGCCTAGAATTGGCTTCAGTTCCTGTTCGTTCTTCCATCTGCATTGGTTAGTATTCCATAAATCACTCAGTTTGCTGATGCCTCGGTTCATCCACGTGCTGCCATACGCGTATGGTGTGTCACCTAGCATGCCATTGTGATCCCCATATAGCTCACGTTCCAAAAGATGTTTTGTCTGCCCATTGCTTCCTAGCCGACGGGCTGAGTAAATATAAGGTCCTCTCTGGACTGACACCAAGCTTTCCACACTACCCACCATATGTCAGAACCGTTACCGTTAACTCTTGTAGCAAACAGAATAAAGTGAGCGTGAGGGGGCCACTTTCCACCTCTTTTTGGTCTAATTGACTTTAAACGATATTGTATTAGTGTTCTCCAGGGGGCGTTTCCTGACATTAGGCCTCTTACCAGCAGCTTGGTGAGAAGGGCCTGTATTTGCAAGGCGGGGTCGATAAGTTTAATTCCCCCTTGGTTCCATGGTTGAATGAGTGAGTCCCATTCAACCTTGGCTCTACATCTCCTTTCACTGTTCTCCCCTGACCATAAGTAATTCCGTATGAGGCTTTTTACTTTGGTTATAGTGTTAGCATGTGGTGCCCAGCATGATGATAAATACCATATTGAGGCTAAGAGTACCTGGTTTGTGATTAGAATTCTACTTGCTAGAGAGAGTTTTGTTGTACTCTAGTAAGCTAGTTTCGTCTTTAAGTTTTGTAATGCTGATTTGAACCTTAGTTCTGTGGGGACTTGATATCCCATCAAAAAACCTAGGTATCTAATAGTCTCCCCTAGTGCTAACCAATGCAATTGCTCTTCTGAACCCCATGAGAAGGGCATAGGAGAGTTGGCAACCCAAATAGCGTTTGATTTGTGCCAGTTGATCTTGGATCTTGAGGCGAGAGAGAAGAGGTCTAAGGTGTTTTTTACTCTATTGAGATTTTCTGTAGTTCTTGCCAGATAAAGGTTGGTGTCATCTGCAAATTCTTGGTCTATAATGCTTGCTTCTGTTCCCGGTAGCTTCAAGCCCACTACCTTTTGGTTTTCTAACAGGTAACCGAGGCTATCTGCTCTAAATAGGTATAGAAAGGGGGCTAGTGGACAACCCTGTCTAATGGATCTGGTTAGTTGGAAGGGTGAGTTGTTTTTGTTATTAATACCTACTGTGCACCATGAGTCTATATATAGGATTCTAATCCATTTAATCCAAGTGTGGTTGAAACCGATGGCGTTTAGTGTTCCTTCAAAGAATCCCCACTCAACCTTGTCATAAGCCTTTTCGAAATCTAGGAGTAACATTACCATTGGTTGAGCGGATTCTATGGTCCACTCCATAGATTCTAATGCTAGGAAGACACTGTCTATGATGCTTCTTCCTTTAATAAAGCCAGTTTGATTAGGTCTGATTAGGTTGTCTAGCATGGGCTATAATCTTTTGGCAAGGGTTTTGGCTATAATTTTGTGAATTGTACCTAATAGGGTGATTGGTCTCCAGTTCCTTATATTAGTTTTTGAGCCACCTTTGGAATTAAGCATACCATACCAATATTAAGGATATGGTGTAATTTACCTGTGTTTAGGGCCTCGCAGCAGACTTGGAAGATGTCGTTGCCAACTGTGCTCCACATTGCCGTGAAGAACTCCGCCGGTAGGCCGTCCTCGCCTGGGGCTTTTCCCGCTGGTAACTCCTTCAAAGAGTTGAGCAGCTCTTCCTTTGATATTGGTGCAGTTAGGCTCTCATTCATAGATTTGGTCACTTTTTTGGGTATGGTGGCTAGCAGCTCTGGCGCGCCTGAATGCATTCTTCCAATTCTCCTTGTGTCATAAAAAATTGATAATAGTAATTGGTTGCGTATTGGAGGATTTCGTCGTTTATTGAGTATTCTTTACCTTCCTCATCGACAAGTAGTTTAATTGGAGGATTTGACTTCAGCTGTTGTACGCCCATGAAAAATTCCTTCTTCATGCGTCCTTCAATCTGGAACCATCTGGCCAAGGTTCTGATGCAGTCCCATCCAGCTTGCTTTAGCTCCTTCTCGGACAGCTCTTGCTGCGCCTTGTCCTGTGCGGTTTTTAGAAATGGGTCCTCCGGATTTTGGTGGAGGAGCCGCTTTGCCGATGCAAGGGTCGATTTTATCTGCTGCAGCCTCTCTCTCCTAGCTCGTGCCTTCTCCATTCCGATCTTGGCGCAATATGTCTGTGTTCTGTTGATTGCTTCTGCCACCCACAATTCCCACCCTTCTTGCCCTTCTAATGGTCGGGGCGAATTGTTCCAAGTTGTTTCTAACTGTTGCTTTAGTGATTCGTCTTCCAGAAACGAGAGGTTGAATTTGAAGTTTTTTGTTGCTTCCTCGTTCCTGTGTTGTTTTCTAATAGTTACGAGGATTGGGAGGTGGTCTGATAGAGTGCTATAACCTTCTAGGATTTGTGATTTTCCTCCTCTTTCTTGAGCCCAATCTCCTGTGTAAAAACGATCTAACCTAGCTATGCATAGTTTGTTGTCCCGTTTGTTGGACCAGGTGAATTTTAGTGAGCGATTTTGTTAGACCTACTGTCAGAAATAGGTGCCTAGAATCAAAAACTTTGAAAAATCATAACTAATTCAATATTGCTTGGAAAATTATGAAACCACTTGTGCTAGATGACGCATCCATTTATCTTTCTCTGTAAAATAAGTAAAAAAATCTTACGGTCTACAGAAGCCTATGAAAAAGGTGTAACAACTCGTAAATGCTCTCTTTTAGAGCATCCTACCTTACATCAAGGCAGGGAGTTATAGAAAAGGTATGCAAACCATGTGGAAGAGAAGACCACCAAATAGAAATCCTATTTTACAGATGGTGTTGATGGATTAGGATTGAAGGGATTATTTTGATTGGGAGTTTTTTTTAAGAAGAGCAACTTCAAATCTGGATTTGTGTTTGGACAAATTATATCAAATCCCACCAACTTCTAGTGTATCAATTTTCTTCAATAATACCCCATTTTAACTTCTCACAATTTCAACTCCTCACAACTTCAACTCTTCACGATTTCAGCCTCCTTCCCTTGATGTTATTCAAACTCATTAATATAAACCCACATTGAAAAAAAGATATCAAACCATATCTCTTTGAGCCTAGGCAAACCATATCTAGGCTAAAACAAGTAACAGAACTGAGTTTAACACAAAATAATTCAATTGTGTTTAAAGAACCATTGGTTTGACATAAAACCATGTTCTGAAATGATTTTTTTGTCAAACAATTGATTTAACACAAAATCATATTTTGAAATGCTGTTTTTTTCCTTCAAAAAACCATTGATTTAATACAAAACTATGTTCTGAAATGGATTTTTTAACGTGGATTTGTACTAATGAATGGTAAAATTAATTAACAATGGTAGTAGGATGCTACATTAATTTTTTTATTAGTGCTTATTATAAAATGAATTTAAATATGGCTATAACTTCTAATCAAGGAGGAACACTTTTACCAATAATTTTTGTCATGATTCTTCAACATGAATAGCACTAATATAATAGTTTAAAGTTTTTACATACAATAGGTTAAAAAATTTATTCATAATTAAAAGTTATAACCATATGTAAGTTCATTTTGTAACTTACACAAATAAGACAAATCAATGTAGTAGATATAGGAATAATGCAAGAAAAGTGGTTCATTTATTCACTAAAAATCTTAAATAGCAAAAATATTTGATCAAAAAACAAACTACAACTGTGTTAAAGATGCTCTTCCACTACATATACTTCTTTGACATCTTGAGGACATCACTCTAGATGCTTGTTTGACATGTTCATTAACTAGTTGATGTTGGGATTTTCTCCATTTATATACTTGTTGAATTTTCATAGTTAAAGAATTTGAGAGTATTTTATCTTTTTATTTAAATTAAAAAAATCTTCAACATTCCAAAATAATGCAATGTTTTAAAATGTTGCATACAATCAAAATAAGATCTCAATTTCTCTTACAACCTCATATTTTTATAATGTTCAAGGACTAAAACAAAAGTTTCTTTTTAACAAAGTATTGTAAGATGACAACCAATTCTACACCCTTAAGAGATATTGAAGACAATATATACTAGAAAAGTAGAATTTCCTCCTTTGGTTTACATATGTACATACATAAACCTAGAGTTGCAAGTCATATGGATTTTGGAATAACTTCATTCTAATCATGATTTTAAATCAATTGAAAATAGATATTTGTATCAATAAATACAAGAGTTAGATTGTTCAAAGTTGGTGGAGCATCAAATGCTTATTGTAAGAAAAAACAGCATATTATTTGCAAGTGCCTAAGAGCTTGTATCTACCTAACTCTACAACCGTGAGATAATGTTCTTACCTAACTCTACAACCGTGAGATAATGTTCTTACCTAACTCTACAACTGTGAGATAATGTTCTTGATTGGATTTTGGATTGGATCCTTTGGAAGAGGGGGGAGGGTTGCACACTAGTGCAAGACCAAGGCAATGTATGCACATCCTAGCAACAAGCTTGCCAAATGCTCCTTACCTATAAGAAAAATTCGATTAAAATCATAAGCCCCCATAGGCCTCTAATCAAATATTAAATTGATTTGAATAGACACATAAGATGTTTTGGGGGGCTTTGGGATGACCGTGAGTTCCTGGACTATAAATAATGTGGGAACAACACTACATAAAGAGTTTGATATGGTCAAAAGATTGCCATGTCAAATAATGATTTTTAAAATGATTTAAAAAAATACATTATTATTTAATAATTTGACTGTGTTTATGTGGTTCACAACAAAGAAAATAGCCTTGAAACAATCTTTTAGAGGCCCAAAAAAACATCTAATGCTATACTTGATTTTAGCCATAAAGACTAAGAAAGGTATGCCAATCTTTCTTTACTAAAACTTTCCTCTACCCATGATGTATACTCCTTCTATTTTTACTTTACATTAACATTTAGTTTTTAAAATGTATGTTCTTCTAGAAAACAAGGTGGATTGAAATCAAAAGTAAACAATAACCTTCAAAGAGGAGCTCTTCAATAACTTTCAAAAGCAGCCTTTTGGTTTTTTTTCTTTTAAATCTGAAACGTCGATGAAGATGTTTGGTGTCCAATAGATGACAAAGAATCCTTTTAGTAGGACAAAAGTGCAACTATTCATCCTTGGAATTTTGTTGTGTAAAGAAGGGGTCTTCTATAGTAGTTTGACTTCCCATGAGTACTTTTGCAATTTTATAAACAGATGATTCACACGGTAACCAAATGAATGATTTACACAGTCACTAGTCCGTCCTTTAAGGGTTAACTACAAGGGGGCTTTTGCATGGTAAGTTGGATTAGTTTTGGTGTCGCAATGCACAAATGTGTTGGTGTTCATTGTTCTCTACAAATTATCCATACACATAAACTTCAAAAAATATTTACAGTTCTTCACCGAATCAATTGAAAGGCATTCAACTTTGAAATGTATTATTTTTAGAAAAGTATTTTGAAGACATTGGCTAAAATTGTACATCCCATTGCTTAGTGGAGAATTGCAATATATTTGATGTTTTAAGTCCTCATTACTTCTTTCAAATAGCAATCTATTTTAACACTAGCTTTATAAATGAATTTCTTGTGTTCATTTTGCTCAATTAAAATATTTATAGTTGCAATTTTAATTTAGATCATACAAATATATAAATGATTTGATATATTATACAGATAAGAAAATCTTAACCTCAAAAGGACCAATGTCCCCACAAAGGACAAAATGAAGGTGTCGGTGGGTACCTATGATCTCAATTTTTTGGAATAGTTTTATAAATTTTATTTTTTAAATAGAAGAAAAGATTACCTTTATAGAAGAAAATAGTATCTTTATTTGGTGTCTGGAAGCAAGAGTCATGCCATCCAAAATAAAAATAATTGAACTTGGATAACAAAACAATCATAAAAAATTGAAGTGAATTTTAAAAGATTAGAAAATCAAAGAATTTTTTTTTTCTACATGAAAAGCTTTGATTTATTGCATTTGTATTTTTTTTATATAAAGGTTATAAAGAGTCTTGTTTTTTTGACATTCAGAGCATCTTTAGAAACAACATTAGGAAAAATCTGACCCCTGAAAGGACCACTAACTGTTCATTTTTGGCACCCCGTGGTGCAAATACAGAATAAAAAATATTATTAAATTTTTATTTTTTAAATGTAAAAAATAGCCGATCTGTATGTGGTGTAGACGTGGCACTATTAGTGGCATGTTAGTTAGTTTTTTTAAAATTATAGAAAAATTGTCATTTTTTCTCTAATTGCACCACAACCATCCAAAATTTGCAGACCCTTTGAGGCCTGAAATTTTCCTAATGCTAATTGAATTTGTTATTGATCTCAACTTTCATAATTTTCCAAATAAAAAGTTTACACAATTTAGGTGGGCCACTATATCAATCTCACCATTTGAATTGATGTGTTTCAATTCCACCTTTGAGTTACAATAGAACCTTTTTTAAGTAATAGGATCGGGATTAGGCTGACTATATTACATTAGAGAAGGTCGTTGACAATTCAGGTTCTATTTCCATCTTGTGCCTATTTCAGTTTCATAATTTTATAAGGACTGAATCATGAGGGATTTTTTTGAATTTTTTCCTGAGACTTTCATTTTGAACTTCTATTATAAACATTTTTAATCTTAGAACTTTGTAGTAAATTTTTTTCAAGTTGAAAGAATTCACATTCTAATAATCTAGTGTAGAAAAGAGCAAAAACAAATATGATCATTGTACTTCAACCCATGATATCTTGCAATCTACAAGGTTAAATTTTTAAAACTTCTTCCATGTTTTCTCATGTTTGTTTGGTGCAAGATCCTAAAGTTGGATATGTATTAAAAGAAAAGTTTTTCTTCTTTGCAATACCAATAGTAATGACAATTTCGGTCTTTGGAAGAGTTATTGGTAAAGTATCGTCATTGAGTTCTTAGAATCAACTTTTTTTGGGGCCCAAAATTATTGTCCAAAGTCTAATAGTGACAATAAAATGGTTTTTATATCACTTAGGGTTTAGACAATAAATTTTAGAAATTATCCATACTATCAAATATGAAAAAACAGATTTCTATCTTTCTTAAGTTTATATAAAAATATTTAACTTGTTTGTTTCTAGCACATTTTTGTATGATTGACTAAATCTATGAATTTATCAATATGACATAATATAAATATCAAATTTTTAATATCTATATTCAAAGCATTCTAATATTCAATATACAATGAATTTTTTAAATAAAAAAACTAGGATCTTAGATTGGTTTTTAAATTTTTACTAAAATATAATATGCATCCTATAGAGAACATTGATATCTTTTGACACATAAATTCTTTGAGGGGTTAGTTTTGCTGATCAGTGATTCATCAAAATAATTTGCGGGCTTTTGTCATTGGAGAAGATAGTATAAATAAGACCTCAAAGACTTTGCCAAAGATATTCTGACAATTGGTGAGTAAAACCCACTATTGTAGCTTTGATGATTCATTTCAATGAAACACAATAGAATCTATTCAATGTCTCCATTAGTAACAATATGAAATCAAACTAGAACCACTATATTTGTAACAACATTGTCCTAGATGATTTTCCTTGTCAATCCTTCATATTGCCATGGGAACGTTGGTTACAACTTCATTTTTGTTATGTTGGTGCAATTCACAGTGGCAAAAATTGTGAAATTCAATTGCACAAATCTCAAAAAACTAGAACTAGAATAGATTTATGTTTCCAAACACTTATTGGAAGAGATGCCAATGTTGTGAATGTCCACCAATGCATTGAAATTGACTTTCCACTGATATTATTGAATGGTATTGAGTGACTCAATGTAAGAAGTAAGTTGCAAGAAGGAATTACTAACTTGATAACATATACTCCATACCACAAAAAAATTCTAAGCTATGTCTTCACAATAGAGTAGTACAAGAGAAAGCTAATCGTTTCCAATTGCAGACGCTACCGAAGTCCTAATTCTAGACAAGACAATGGGAAGGTGTTGTTCATCACTAGGGATGAATTGTTGGATTATGTATTAGATAACCAATGAGCTGCACTAGTGGCGAATCGGTTATCACATATAACCAATTGTAAAATTTTCAATCACGACCTGTGATCTTCATAATCCAAGAGTGTAGGAAGCAAGTTGAAAGGAAAGAAGGTTGTGCGTTGTAACTTGTAATGGCAATCGTGATTGGTTGCCAATGAGACAGTGCCACGTTAGCATTGAAAAATCAACGACCGGTTATGTGAGCAAGCTTACCAGCTTCATTTCGTGACCAAGCTCCACTGCTTTCAGCTCCACTGCTTTTGGCTCCACTCTAGTATTTTTGACGTTCTGTCACTCCAGTTTGTGGTGAAAAGTGACGCCAATTTTAACCTTTAAGTAGAGAATACAGATAGATTGCAAATAACCTTCGCAACATCATTTGCAACCCATCGAGCTGACTGTCCTCCGTGGGTCCTCTGCTACTTTGCATTCCTCCGACACATCCACAAGCAATTCGTGCACAGAATAGAATCTCGCTGAATGATGGCAAATCCGCAAAGTGGCGGCTTCCACCACGTCTTCATCAAATCCACCTCCTCTCCTTGCCCTTTGCTCGCTCTGCTTTTAACACATGTGTTCCGGAATCTAAGCATATTCACGAAACTTCACGAAACATCATTCCTCACATAACGGACAGTTTCCTCTCCCATCGCTACAAATGCAAGCCAACAACAATTGCTTCATTTGGGGGAGTCACAACTAGAAGGGAGAAAACCAGTTCAGGTAGTTGGATGCAACTTTGGTCGAAATTCCTCCTCGAAAGTGGGGACAAGACCTCCTCCATGTCCTCCACTTGGCATTTCCAACAAACTCCTGGAAATTCAATTCGTCAATTCACAGAGAATGCACTAGGGTTTCCCACCTCACCCTCTGTTTCTCAAGGCAGGAGAATTAGGAACGAAGTGTGAAATTCAACCAATGTACTGAAATTTCAGCACTTCTATTGTGATTGAATGTTTGATTTAGAATTAGGAACTGGGATTGGGCTGGCTGCTTTAACGCGAGCCCCCGCTGCCTCAAGGTACGATGCGTATGCCTCCCTTTCTAGAGTGGCCTGGACCCAAGTGCAAACGAGCACGCTCCTCTAAGCCATCTACCTGCCGGATCATGGACGCACCTCGCCCAGGCAAGTGAATACCTCAAAGCCACTTGTGGTATTTGAATTTTCAACTCCAGCAAATACCAGGACTTTTTGTTTGGGACTATGGGTTACCTTGCAAACATTTGTGAGAGGATTCATTTGCTCCTCCCGGAATCACTCACCTCACGGTGTGTGCCACTTCGTCAATATTGATGGTACCGCTGGGTCTCCAGACCATGTGGCAATGCACTATTCTTGCTAGGAAATGTTCAGATATGTAGATAGCTTTTTAGACTCAATTTAAACCTTAAAAGCTTGAAATTGACGTTGAGTCTTTTTGAAGAAGGCTGTGTGCAATCTGAGAGCATGACACAGCAACAAAGCATAACTTTCTTTAGCCATGCCTTTGAAGATGTCAGATTTCAACAATTGTTAGGTCTTACTCGACATCTAAGCTTTGTGAAGATGATAGCCAGGAGAATGACACAACTTATTCGTTACTTACCTTTTTTCAGGGGCAAAGTTTATTGATGATCTCTTCCAAGTGATAAATTATATTTGTTCTGGCTGATCTGCATCGTTGTGACAAAGCTAGCTCTTGGCTGCATAGTGCTTTCACTTAGCGATCAGAGGCCAGTTTCATTTGAAATTTTGGAATTGGCTGATTGATACAAGAGGGCTTCTTCACTACATGAGCAACTTCCTAAATTTGAGCTGTTTTAAGGAGTTGACTAACAGGCATTGTAGACTTTGGATTGTTGACTTTGGCTTTGATAAAATGAGACCTAACTAGGGTTCAAATTAGCGGAGCACAAGGTTTGATTTCTTCTACTCTTGATAGTTCGTCAAGTATCAAAGAGAACAGATTCTCAATGTCGTTTCTATTGGAATGAAGAAATTCATGGCACTGGGACTTTTCAAGGTAAAACGCAAAAATAGATCAGCCCTAGTTTTTCGAGCCTTGTGTAGAGAAGGTCTCAATCAGGGTCCCTTGGGTCGTCTGAATTGCAACAATTTAACAAAATTGGTATCAGTGTTACAACCTGCCTCTGGACCATCTTCTGGGTGTATGTCATCTTTCCTAACCCTGATCTGGTGCAAAGCACCCTGGCTAGTAACCCAAGTCATCAGGCTTTAAAGAGTAGTTTTCTTTTAACATAATTCTTCTAGAATTTTAGACTAGTTTGATTGGTAATCATGTCCAATTGGCATACTTCTAGGTGCCAAAAATTGAGGAAATCATCAGCTTCAAGCTTTAACCTCAAAAGCTTCGAGGGTGTTTTCTGCCAAAAAACCACTCAAAACTACCACTTCTGTTGTATTCATTTAAGGAAACCAATTTTTTTTTGGTATTGAATCGTAGGATCTTGTACTTAAATAGTCTGAGATCATGCAGTAAAAAATTTATCAAAATTGACCGTACGGATTGGATGATATTAGCATTCAAAGTTGAACAAAAAGTTTTTTTTCAAGAAGATGCTTAAATTGCCTGAAAGACTAAGATTGTCCATAACCTTCTCATCCTTAGTCCAAATAGAATGAATCAAATCTTCATGTATAGGTAAAAACATAATATTTTAGGAAAAAAACTCAGAAAAAATCATTTTGACTTTTTGTAGTTTTTGGGGGGCTGCTCACTAATCTCCATGTCTTGCTCATTGTGCCATAACTTTTTCATCCGGCATCCAATTGAAACAAAAATTATATATCCACAAAACTCTTGCAAAGCTGAACAACTTCATAAAAATCATAAAAAACTTCACTTCAAATTGAGACAATAGGAACCTACCCACACACAAATTGTCCCTTGGGGGCACAAGCAACGGTTTAGGGGTTAATAACCAAAGACAAGAATAGATTTAGGTTCCAAACTGCATTAAACTGCCAAAATTGTGGAACTAAGGCAAATTAATCCAAAATGGCGAACTTGTGTGTGCGAGATTTTAGAATGGTACCTTGCAAGATCATTTCAAGGTGATCCCTACAGACTACGTAACTCACTCGATGAAGGAGTTGGTTTTGTTGGTAACATGAGCAGATTATGTGGAACATGGGTAGAATTCCAAATCCAGAATCCATTGTTTTGCCCGAGAAACTCAAATAATCATTTTACCAAATTTTAGAGCGTCCAAAGTGTGATGTCCCAAGTGCAAAAAGCTCAATTAATTAGGACTCCTATATCAATATGAGGTTTCATTCCATTGATTGAATTTGCACCCATTTCATTGAAATATGTCCGTGTAATTGAAACCATACATAACATTCCTTTGCAAGTGTGAGAATTCACCTTTTTTCATGGCAACCAAGAAAAATGACTCAATAGTATGACAATCACGGTAGAAAGCATGCCGTAAAGCATGCAAAGGGGCTTTGGGACTCTAGCCACACCATGTCTCCTTCTTGTAGCTTTTAATGTCACTATCCTTGAATTGGCAAAATACCACAACTTTGTAACTTTTTCAAGGTGTAAAAATTGAAACTTTAAAAACTATTTCACTCCAAGTTATTAGAGCTTTGTGAGAAGACTTTCACAATTGTGGGGGCCAAAATTGTCCTAATTTTATGATAGTGACAATCTTTAGTACTTCCCCTCCTCTAGAAATAGGTTCAAGATTGGGCACCAAGTTAGAGAATCTCGATTCCTTTTCCATGGCTGTTGAGAACAACAATTTCATAAAATTGGCAGAAGCCACTACTTAGGTACTTTTTGGTTTTCGAATTGTAACATAAACTATGAACACCTAAAAATTCTTTGCATTTTATGCCCACAAAACACAAAAGTAGGACTACTTTAGAAAGTAAGATTTTTGAATGGAAAAGTTTAGAAAGAAAAAGCCAATTGTAACTATATATAGGATCTCAATTTTGCCTTCATTTAGAACACATACAAAAAGTTTCAATTCAAAATTCTTTACCATTTGTTAGATCAATGTGATCAAAGATACTTAAAAGTGTTTTCCTTTTCACTATGTGCCCAAGGGTGAAATTTCATCTTCAAAATTCAAAAACTATTATATGGACGGAGATTGAAAGATTTTGTATACTCAACACATGATTGTTTGCATTCATCTTCTGTTCAAAACTTGAAAGTCTAATTCTTTAGGGCTTGATATAATTATATTAACACTACTTTTAGTTAGAACCAATGTTTATTAGGTACCCAATGTTATTTGTATTTAAGGCTTACAAATTATCCAAATATGTAATAAAATCCATTTACTAATATAATAAGGCCTTCACCTCTTTGTACTCTCATATGGTAAACCCGAAACCAACTTGGTATGTTTCACCTTAAAAAGTAATATTTTTAGTTCAAAATATGAACCTTCAAAATCAATTTGAATAAATGAGTTCCAATAAATATCTTAATAACAAGCATAACACCATAATTAAAAATTAACATTTTGAACTTAGAGAGAAGAAATCATTATGATAAATAGATTTAATTATTTCATCAACAATCAAGTATGCAAGGAGTTTCAAATATTTAAAAAATAATTAATAATAAATGAAAACAAGTAGTGCCACATCAAATAGGGCTCACATTGAATTTCCACTTTCCCAATTTTGATAAAGTAACTAAACCTAATGTTGAAGGCTCAATTGGCAATGATTTTATGGCTCTTGTCACAATTTGTAGCCCTTTTCTAAGCAATGGTTGGACCTTGCTACAAGTTTTAGAATCCGACCCACAAAATCTTTGACTTGATGCAACATCCACAATATGCTCGTGACCCGGCTCTTCACATAAAAGAATGTAGTGTGTGTCTAATAACCAATGGTGGAGACTAGTCAACAAACAACCATGATCATCAAGATAATGGTCATGTTCAAAAAACAAAACAATACGAGGTCTATGTTGGCTCATTTGCTCTTGCCCCCGCAAAACATTTACTTCATATTCAAGAGTGCAACATCTCTTCTTAAGCGTCTTCAACCTCATGGATAGGATATCTTTGTCAATTTTGGATAAGGTTTTGGAATTTTGCAAATCTTTTACATTCTTCTTCAGATTTCTATTGATTTCAAGCAAGTTCACCTTCCATTTTTGCGTTGCCTTCTTCACTGCAACCATTTTCTCCACTTTCCTTTTCCCATTATTAATTGCAATCTCTTTGCAAAGACTCTCATTAACAATCCCACCCATGATAGTTTTCTTTATCTTTGTACGTCTTAGATTTGATGGATGCACCTTCATCATTCCTTCAACACAACATGGAATACAACAATAAAATGTGTCAATGAGGCAATTAACAATGGATATTATTGAAAATGTAGATACTACTTCTCTTTAATAATGCAAAGAAAAAAATAAGGTTTATTTCAGCTTTAATAACTAGTTAGATGTAATGTTAATTTTTAGAAGACTACAGTTCACTAAAGGCATCTTTCAAATGATGCACATCTTTTTCAACTATTGAACTTCTCAAACTCATGTGAATTCTAAGGTATTAGATTCACAGACATTAAAATACGTTTGTTTCCAAGTAGAGTGCTAATAACTTTTTGAAGAAGAAAGTTGATGAATTGCTAATGGGAATATGATTTACATAAACTCTTGAAGGGGGGTAATAAATGGATGCTACCAAGCTACAAATCCTGTCAACTTTCATTTTGTCATACCTTGTGGCATGCTTGAACTTGATGATAACCTTGATAATGAAGTTGGTGATGAAGTCGCTTTTGAAGGTGTGTGTACTAGTATCTTGTCCATAAGCTTCGATATCATTTCCATCTTTGTATGATCATTAGTGGTCATCTCATATTCAATCTTGAATCTCTCATGAGCACCATCTTGATCATCATATTCTTCATTCATATCGTCAATGCAATCCAAATGTAATTGCATTCCACAATATTCGCAATCAAAAAACCATGAATATCCTAGTGAGCCACATCTTCCACAACGAAATATTCTTTGATCAGTCTTTAGAATAAGTCGATGTGAAGGGCAAAATATACACAACGGGTTTGGTGGGATACTTGAGCATAATGGATGTGCAAGAAATGCACAAAACTTGTGGATACACTTATAATGCCATCCTTGACTTCTAATTGCTCCATTGCAACATTTTGTATTCAATACAGGCTTTTGAGGATGACATTGTATCATGGTGAGAGGGTGTGCATGTATATCTATCCTACGAAATTCCTCGGTAAATTTGGTGCAAAAAGCATGAATATCAAAATCACATTCTGCACAACGATAAACCCACTCACTTTGTTGTACCGATTCTTCGCAAAGACGACATACAACACCCGAAGTATTGTTGTAATAGTGTTGGATTAGAAGATGAAGAGGATGGTGATGGAAAAATACTTCAACTTTGGTCTCAATTTCTACACATGCTGGATGTGCATCAAATTGGCATGTTCTACAGTGATATGTTTTGCCATCAATAAATTCATGGCATATGTTACATTGAGCAGATCCACTTGCATATGGTCCTTCATTGAATAGTTCTAGTGCGCGACCACATAGACAAGGAAGAATTGCCATTGTATCTATTCCGTCGTCATCATGGTCATCAATAACCTAGTTGTCATCACCCATCCACAAAATCCATCGTCAATTCTTCACATGATTCTAGACACTGTTCATAAATATCAGTTTGAATCAAATGACTTAACGTACAATAAAAAATATTTTGATCTTATTAATCAACCATTAAAAACATCAAGAATGAAGTATCCTAAACTTATGGTTCACAAGTTCATTACCTGTACCGCTTGGTTAATGCCATCCATGGACACTCTTGAAGAGATGATTGTTTATCCATCATGGTTTTGCAAAAGCCAAGACCCAATTCCAAATTCATCTCTTTTCCAACCAAACTTTGATTGGGAAGAAAGCATCCTCTCCAAATTTTGTGCCTCAAGATTTCCAATCTCTCACAAACTCGCAAAAAAGGTCTTCTACAAGGAATGGCATTCCAACAATCCCTTACAAGGGCCAACAACTCTTCAGGATAATCACTAAGAAGACTCAGCCTTGCACCATTCATAACTGCATTGAACAAATCTCTTGGAGTACATATGTCTTGAAAAGGTTTCCTTAGAGTCAAAAGATGTGCACAAGTCATAGCAAAGCTAAAAATGTCAGCTTGGAACCAATTCACTTTCCCATGCAAACCCTTCTTGGCTTTGGGATGAGCTTCCGGATGAACCTCAGGAGCTCTATAGATTGTAGTGCCAACTCCACAATATGTTATAGTATTGGATTTGGAGGCTTCCACTTTGATCTTGGACGTACCAAAATCTACCAACTTCAAGCAAAAATAGTCTTCAAGAGGTGGGTGGGCCAATCTATTCAACACCACATTTTGGGGTTTGAGGTCTCGATGTGCAACACCAAGGTCGTGGAGATACCACATCCCACGAGCTATTTGCATGATAATATCCACTACCATTGGTAGTGAAAAGGAAACATCTTTTTGATCTTCAATCAAGTCAAAGAGACTTTTTTCCATAAGCTCCATGGCAATGAAACGGTCACCTTTGGCTTGCCCATTGCCACAACAAATAAAATTGATGATGCATGGGTGCTTCAAATAGGCCATGATGCCGACTTCTTTCAAGAATAAACTCTCGTGTTCTTGTTGATGGAATTCTTTCTTTGCACATGGTACACCTAACCATTTGGTGCTACAAACACCACCAACATTTCCTCCGGATCCAAGATACTTTGAATCTCCCCAAGTGTCCTTGGGTTCCTTCTCTTTTTGCCACAAAAGTGGACTTGATGCATTTATAGCATTGCCATGGGATTTTTGAGATGAAAGTTGTATCTTTAAGAGCAAATAGTTGGCAAGACACTTACATGAGCCCAATGATATTGAGTGATCCAATATTGTCATGTTGGTAAGTTCGTGGACAAAGGCTTCAAGCTTCTTTTGGAGGTCCAGATTATCTTGATGAATGTCATCATCCCCAAGTAGAAACATAGAAGAATCGGAGCGCAAATCTTTTACTTGAGCATCCCAATCTTCACTTAAGCTTTGAGCTTGCTCATAAATTGCATTGTAGCATAAGCCAACATCGAATAGAATTTCTCGAAAAGCATTTTCATTTTGGATTTGAAGTACTGCTGCTAGAAGCCAATTCTTTTGTCCACAATTCTCCACAAGTACTTTGGCCTTCTCCAAAAATTGTACAAAGTTTGTCAAAGCAGGTTTGAAGTAGGAATGCTTGGATTCTTTGCATTGTGACAAAAGCCTTCCAATGTTGAGAGTAATTTCCGAAAGCTTGCTTGACAAATCAAAGCATTGTCTTTGGTTGAGGATGTCTCCACCATCTTTAGTATCCTCTATAAGAGCCTCTATGGTGCTCATGGTGTGCTTACAAATACCCCAAAAGTCATCTTTTTGTCCACCAAAAGCACGTTTCAATATTCTCTTGGCCTCGTCTTCTAATTTTCCAAACTTTGACATTTTTGAATGCTTGAAAGTCACTTCCAGCACATATTACATGCACCCCACAACTGCATCCCAAGAAGGCATGTATTAGAATATCTGAAGATATTCATCAAATTTGCAAATTCAAAAACCCTAATGACTTTTGAAATATTTAGCTATAACTATAAAAAGTTAAAATAAAAACATGGAAAAAACTATTTGAAAAGATTGGCAGATACCTTATTGTAAAACCAATTACTATTTACACATTTATAATAACACATTCTAGAAGTAGGTGGGTTGGTATCCATGCAATCCTTACCCCATTTTGTCAAAACCTAGAAGAATATGTCATTATAGAATGTCAACCTTAGAATATGTCATGTTGTGAGCCACTCCAACAATAAGATACTTTGAACAACACTAGATTAGTGTATTTAATGAATGCAATCAAATAGATTGAGGGAATTCATTCACACTTTTGCTTTACTCAGCAACACACCTTGCACACGTGATTTCACTTCTACAGGTCACATCATAGCACAATCATGGGATACCAATTTTTGGGTTTAGAGCTACTAGTGACATACATGAGGTTATGTGTATAGCATGGGGCACGGGCATCGTTCTCATGATGATGCTGAAAATGTCATACCTCTTGGTGAAGGAGCAAGGTGGACAATTCTTTGTGCTTGTACTGGTTTTGAAAATAGCAGCACCTTCTCACAAATGCACTGATCGTTAAGCTCCCAGAAGACGTCAAGGAGCAGAAAGTACCCAGTATGTAACAGTCAATGTGAGCGATCACACTTCAACAGAACTTCAGAGGTCTCCTACAAAACAATTCCAACTGCTGCACAATGACTCAACAAGCTGCAAAATACAAGTGACAGATATTTGAGAATCAACGGCCTTCAAGTTGGCAAAAACGACAGGCCAAGGTCAGCAATTTGCGACAGCATAGATGTGAATCATCCCCCATGGATCTAGTATGCTTATACTACAAAAGCTCACAACAACAAAAGCTCACAACATCCACTAGCACCATCAAATCCACAAGATACAGGTGCCACTGCTAGTTCCTTGATGCCTTGGTAGAGCTAAGGTGGTGGTGGTAGAAATTCAACAACAGCATGATCAAATCAAGAATATCTGAAATGCACATACCATGTCATACTGAACCTGGTCAGCTTACATGTTTAGCAATCTTACAGTCTCTCATTACAGACCGGTTGTTCTTAGTTCTACCTGTGCAGAGTAAAGTATCTCCACCTTCAGGATTGCATGCAATTGGCGGACCTGGTAATTGAATTTGCAATTCCATTAAAAAGGGTTTCTAATCATTAAAAGTTGGTTGTCTTGGCACCAGAGATTGTGATTTACATCATAATGCACAAAGCTCCAACGAACTAGGACAGATAAGGGCTGTATTTCACGGCATGATCCACAAAAGCGCCAACTAATGGAATACTGCCAACGAAATTGACTTTAAAGTCTCTTTTCGAAAATCATTATAAAATTAGACATCCAAATGGCTCAGTACCGATCAACCGGTACCTGTAGTGTATTTGAGCAGGGACTCATGTGCTCAGTAAGCCACCTCCCATGTGTCCGAATTTCTAGATCCAAAAAGGGAGGACACGTATCACTAAAATAGAGGCAGTCAATTCTGTTGCCATCCCCAATTATACTTGTAATACACTTGTAAAAGATCCCTAAAGTTCAACACATGATATGGAAAACTGAAACAATTCCCACATGTGTTATCTGTAGAAAACTGCATCCGTAGATGTACCGGATATATTCTCATGTATCCGTACGTTAAGACATTTGTGTCCGCATATGTACCGTATACGAACTCATTTACCCGCATTTATAGACATGAGGGTGTAAACTTCGGAGGATAACTCTATAGCCCTGATTTTCTCGGAATGTTGTGCTCCTAATTTTGAGTGCATAGTAAAGGTCAATTGCCAGTGAAGGTCAAGCAACCAGTCTCGCACAGTGCAGGATGTACACACTGGACCTGGACAGAGAGCTTACTATCATACTCTCTCCAAGTAAACAAAAACATGAAGAAGGTTCCTTTTCCAATCCTCATCACCTCAAAGTGATCATCTCTTTCACAAAAGATCAAAAGAGAATAGAAACCAAGCTCGTAAACATACCCCAAAACTAATCTTGAACCTGACGAAACTCCTAGCTGATTCAAAGTCGATTGCAGTCGAACACAGAGTACCCAAAAGTCAACTTCAACAACAGTTTCCAAAACCCTCCTCTCCTAGAAGCAGATTACCACCTAGTTAGCAGCCACCTGGTGGAATTGCAACGAAAGTTTTGAACAATTGAGCTCCGTATCCAAGCACACGCCTGGAGAAGATAGAGATCCAAAGCTAAACGGTCACTACAAGGAAGACCATCGAAGTCCTGAACTGCACTCCTTGTGTCTTCGCAAAGTTACATACCTCACTACGTGTACTACGTCATCGCACAACCCCTCCCAACAGATCAAACAACATCTAAGCAACAGAAGATGTCAACTGAACATGCTCGTAAACATAGCAACAAAGACTTTTCACCCCATGCCAAAGACTTGAAAAAACAAGTCCTCAGAACCTCACCAACTGCATGCTTGACAAATCCCAAGCTCCATTCTACAACTCACATTTTGGCACCGACAAGCTTCTCAGACCAAAACAAAGCACAACACAGTATCAAAACAACAGTACCACACTACTTATGCAACAAGCGCTACAAATTAACACCACCTGATTTATGCAAACTAGGATCAACACACCATAAACAAGCAGCATTGGACCAGTTATCATACACCTTCCAACCAAGCTCAAACCCCAACAAGCTTCCTCACCTCCATCTCTTAGCATGCACGAGCTGGCCTTGGAAATTGACCATTCTCATCCCACAGTTCAATCAAAGTCCCACTCACAACGTTCTTCTAAGCCACCTCCCCCGTTCATGAGACCGCAGCCCTCCAACCTCCATCACACAGCACCCCAAAGCATCTCCACCCACCGCGTTGCTCCTCCACAAGCGGACTTTCCTACTCTCCAGAACGCCCGCCGCTCACACCACCCCAGAACCCTCAGCCCTAACTAAGCCCCGAATTGATACCTGCCCTAATACCCGACTGGATACCCTCCCTCCTTCATTTATAGCCTACCCTTATCCCCGTCTCCCAATCACTGCATGTATACCCGGCCTTCAGGATGAGGAGGTGAAATGAGATTCCAGCATGAGGAGGTCCAGAACAAGAATCCACAGAACACGGAGTATGCATCTACAATGGTGGGTTTCACGCATTGTTGATGACGTGAGGATAATCACTACTTGTCTGGTCTCATTGAAGTTCCATGGAACAATCACTCACTTTCTACGAAGGGCGCTGCCAAGCAATGTGTGAAAACCCTAAGGACGCAATTGAAGAAAAATCAATTAATGAGGTTACAAAAGAGTCCTAGTTTAGCACACAGAGTGAAAAGAATTCCATGTTCAATTATTGATTCAAGAAAAAATCCACTTCGGTTAGCAAGTATTTCTTGATCCATGATTGATCAAATGAGTTTGTTGCCTACTGCCAAGTGGGAAGATAGCATCAGCAAGACCTCAAATACTCTGTTGAAGATAGCCTGGCAATTGGTGATTGAAACCCACCATTGGAGCTTTTGAGGTTTCATTTCATTTCAATGAATCAAATTAAAATAATTTCAATGTTTGCATTAACAACATGAAATCAAACTTGAACCACTGAATCTCTAACAGCATCGCCCTAGTTGAGTTTTCTTGTCAACTCTTCATACTGCCGTGGGAGTCATGTCGGGGCATCTCAGCAGCAAAATTGTGACATTCAACTGCACAAAGCAATGAAAACTAGGATTCAGTGGAATAGATTTAAATATCCAAACACTTACTTTTAAAGAGGTGCCAATGCTATGAATTTCCACCATTGCAATGAAATTGACTTTCCAAGTACTTATATTATTGAATGGTATTAACTTGATGTCAGAAGTAAGTTTGCAAGAAATTCATCTGATAACATGGACTACAAAAAAATTCTAAACTCTGTCTTGACAACAGAATATCAAAAGAAAAAGCAGATCGTTTTCAACTGCAGACAAGAATGAAGTCCCAATCCTTGACAAGACGCTGGGAGCAAAGTCGTTGCTTCTCACCAAGCTACGAGTGTGGGGAATGTTGGATTATGTCCAAGCTAACCAGCATCATTTTTTGCACGTGCATTTGTTTCTACTTCATTTCTTATGACGCTCTGTCACTCCAGTTTGTGGTGAAAAGTGACGCCAATTTTAATCTTCAGAGATTCCGGGTAGATCGAAATTTAACCGGGAATCTAATCTTCGCAACACCATTTGCAATCAATAAGATCCCATCGAGCTGCGTGTCCTCTGTGTGTCCTCTGCTACTTCGCATTCCCAGGAGATACATCGACACATCCACAAGCAATTCGTCCACAGAATAGAGTCTGGCAGTGCCCCCATGAAAGGATCGTTCTGCAGTATTTCCTGTGCTGAATGATGGCAATTCTGCGAGTGGCGGTTTCCACCGCATCTTTCATCAAATCCACCTCCTCTGCGACAAGAAACCTTCCGCTTGCTCTCTTTGCTTTAATGCACGTTCCATCATCTAAGCATATTAGAGACTTCAGGGAATTTCTGTACTCACACAACAGTCTGTTTCCTCTGTCTTAGTCACAATTGCAAGTCAACTACAGTCGCTAAATTGTGGGTAATCACAGTAGAGTGGGAAAAATCAGCTAAGTGGGTGCAAGTTTTGGTGGAAGTTTCTCCTTGAAATTGGGGACAGGGCCTCCTCGAAGTCCACCATTGGTGCATTCTGAACATTCGAACTCCTTGAAGTTCAATTCATAGGATGCACGAATGTGTTGAAATTCAACTGATTGTGATTGAATCTACTCCAGATGAGCAACTTCCTGAATTTTAACTGTTTTAAGGAGTTGTCTGCGTTGTAGACTTTGGATTGTTGACTTTGGCTTTGATAGAATGAGACCTAACTAGGGTTCAAATTGCCGGAGCACAAGGTTTGATTTCTTCTACTCTTGATAGTTCGTCAAGTATCAAGGAGAACAGATTGTCGACGTCGTTTATATTGGAATGCAGAAATTCATGGCACTGGGACTTTTCAGGGCGAAACGCAAATTTGTATCAGTCCTAGTTTTTAGAGCTTTGTGTCAATGAATCTCACAATTAGGATGCTCTCAATTCCGTCAGTGTAACGAAATTATCGTTATAATTACAATCTGCCTCTTGACTATGATCCTGGCTGTATATCGTCTTTGCAAAACCTTGAGCTGGTGCAGGCTTCAAAGAATTGTTTCCTTTTAACAAAATTACTCCAAAATTCGAGACCTTGTTAGAGCAAGTAGTTAAAATTTTAATTTTTCCTTACATTGGCATGATTCTTGGCCCAAATTTTGTGATATTCATCTGCTCCAAGATTTAAAATCTAGGAGCATTATAGTGGATGAGAGTTCGTTTTGTTGATTACATCAAAACATGAGCGTATCATGGAACTTTTGTAGAAATTTCAGTTCTGAATCAACTGCTTGCCACAGAAACTCAAATGGTCCTACAGTATGAGCAAATTTGAGATTGCCAAAATTGTAATTTCCTATAGCACAAAGCTCAGAAAAAAGAAAAAAAAGACCTGTGGTGGTATAGATATGAGGTTTCACTCCATTGATTGACTAGAACTGTGCCAATTTCATTGAAATCTGTTATTATCTCCCAATTTTGAGAGCTTTGTGTAGATGAATGTCACACTTTTTGATGCCAAGATCATTTGAATTTTTAACTATGTTGATGATTTTCGGTGCCTCTTTTGTGCAAAAGTTCAAGATTGGGCACAAAGAGAATCTGAATTCCTTTCCCGTGGGTTTTGAAACGCCAATATTTCATCATATTGGCAGGTAATCCACTACTTTGCCACTTTTCAGGGTCCTTCACCTGAAATGTAAATTTATATCAGTCCTATTGTTAGATCTTTGTGTAGACGTACTTCGTAGAGAGAAAAAACTCCCAGTACCATTTATTTAATGTTGTCATACATTAAGACTCTGTTCATTCCATGGTTGATTTTCAAATAATCAGAATGAGTCACACACTTAATTCATATTTCTTGGCCGCGGAATTGCATCATTTTAACAAAATTGACGATTAATTTAGCTTCTCATTACTGACATGAAGGAAGGAACAATGGACGGAGGTTCCAATCCTGGGATCTACCATTTCAAGATTGCAGCATGGAGAGCAAATGTCGATGGTGGTGCCCCAGTCAGTTCCAATTGCTCCATGAGCTGCAGATTGATGTACAGTACAGTAAGGTCTAAGGTAGTGTGCTGTAATTGCGACCCTCTCCTTCAAACCGACCCTATAATTAGTTGTAGAATGGATTGCAGGTGATCCTTGAATGGACCACTTTAGCTATTGAATGCATCAAGGAAAAATTGTTTTTCTATTGCAAGAGCCAATCATTGATCTTGATTTCCTCAAATCACTTTAGAAGTTGCAAGGGGACAGATTTTGGGAGACCTAGGGTCACAAATAGGTACCTACAACAGAAATCTTTGAAAATTCTTAACTAATTCAAAAATGCTTCAAAAATATGAAACCACTTGTGTTACATTCGGCATCTATTTGACTTTCTCTGAAAAATGAGCTAAATTTTTTTTTAATCATACAAACCTATGAAAAAGGCGAATCAACCCTTAAAGGGTCACCTTTAGAGCCTACTACCTTACTTCATTTACAAATTGCTTGCTTGAGCCATTCAAAGATTTGTACATAATATATAAATAAAATTATCATTTTTCATCCTGCATATTTCATATTCAATTCTTACCCACTCTCAATCAAGCATACCAAATTTCAGTTTCAAAAATTCAAAATTCCAATAATTGGTGAATTTTTTAAGTCAATTTTCATGGTTTTGCATAATCTTTTATTGAAAACAATCGATGATGAATTTTTTTAATTCAATTGGATAGATATGTAGGAAACATCCATATGCACATCTTTCCTTCGACAGGAATCTCCAAAAAAGTTTCATAATTCCCACTAGGAAGAATTCAATGTGAGGTGTCTTATGACCAAACTTTGTGAAATAGATATCTTTATATTCTAATTAGATTTTGGTATCTGACCCTCACTTAGTATCTAATTTTATACATATAATCATAATGGTACAACAACTTTGCCAAAATCTAATTAGAATATAAAGATATCTATTTCACAAAGTTTGGTCATAAGACACCTCACATTGAATTCTTCCTAGAGGGAATTATGAAACTTTTTTGGAGATTTCTGTCGAAGGAAAGATGTGCATATGGATGTTCCCTACATATCTATCCAATTTAATTTTTAAAAATTCATCACCAATTATTTTCAATAAAATATTAAGTAAAACCATGAAAATTGACTTCAAAAATTCACCAAAAATGGAATTTTGCTTGTTTGAAACTAAAATTTGGTATGCTTGATTAGAATTGTGTGAGGATGCAATGATAATCATGCTTACCAAAATCTACCAATTATGCTCCACATTATTTTTTTAAATTGAATGCCTCAAATCGGCAATTCGTAAATTAAGTAGACCTTACTGTACATTGAATAGGTGTATTAAGGGGACCAAAAAATTTAAGGGATTTATTGTAGAAAATTGTGGATGTTTGAAACATGATGTACAACCCCCAAACTCTTCAATATCTATTCAGGTATAGCAAAGGTACATATTTATATAGTGTGTAATGTCGATTAATTAGTATGGGTCCCTTTAAAACCCCTATTAAGTGTACGTATGTTGCTACAGTGATCAATCAAGAATTTATTTGTTGTGAGTAGGCAAAACTAAGTCTAGTGATATTCCAAAAATTGTACGAAGCACCAAGCTTTAGGGCTTTCACACAATCAATTTTCTACATCTCCGTCTCACAAATTTTGCAATCAATAATTTAGTTGTGTTATGTAGGCAAAACTAAGACTAGGCTTCCGTGTTTATGAAGTGTACATTTTTACAATATATAGGATTAGAAATAGATGAGATTTTCATTCACAACTTCAATTAAAGAATGAAATGTGCACACAAGCCTAACTCACTCATAAATACAATCAAAGAGAAATTTTGTAAAGTTCTATATACATTGATTACATCTAAGTTTCATCAATGTTTGTAGCTAGTGAAAAGTGTAGAATATAAGTCAGCTACACCTAAATGTGTCCAAATAAGAATAAAAACAAAGGTGCTATTATTATGCCATCTTACTTTTGTTGAATGTTGTTGGACATTTCAAACTCTTTTAGTATACGTTTTTGGAACACCATTTGAATCAAATATAAAAATTGAAAGTTTCCATCATTAGTGTATCCAAAATCAACAATACTTTAATCCCTAATCTTCCAAGCCCTAATATCCATAAAAAAAAATCCTCAAAACTGCCATTTCTATCGAATAAAGCAAAAATATTTTAAACTATTTTTTTGCATACAACTAACCTAGAATCTTGCAATAGACTAGTATAAAAATGTGTAGAAGAAATTTCAAAAACTTTGACTTCAAAGATTGTAAGATGTTTGTATTTAAAGTAAAGAAAACAAGTTTTTTGTACCTTACTCAACTAGATTTTTTAACTTCAAATCTTGTTAGCTTAAAAATTTGCACTACATTTCAAATTTTGTAAGTTGAAGGATTGAGTTGAGGGTCTAGGAAATTCTTTTGAAAAACACACTTCATTTTCACTCATAAAAAAATTGATAAGTAGAAGTAGACTCAAGATTGAAATAATAACTAAAGCATTAATAGCTCTAAGATGGAGTTCAAATACACTAATGGCTCAATGGTGAGATTGTTCTAGAAAGAGATCTCAACCTTGAATAACTTCTTTTTTTTAAATGATGAAAATTAAATTCAGAAATGAATCCTACGAGTTCTTGATTTCAAGAAGATGCTTTGATTGTCCAAAAAACAAGATTCTCTATAACTTTGACATCACTAATCCAAATGGAATGAATCAAAGCTTTCTATGTGAATAAAAGTGCAATGTATAAAAAATAATTTTATATTTTTGTGAATTATTTTTTTTGCCCACCAATCTAAAATTTGGGAATATTGTATCATAATTTTTTTAATTAGCACCAATTGAAACAAAACTTATATTTCCAAAAAGCTAATGTGTTTTTCTATCTTCACAACAAATTCATAAAATCACGACAAATATTGAGACCATATGAGCAAGCATATGAGCCTACATGAATTCCATTTGTATCTCAAGTGGACAATGGGACTTTAGAGGTTAAGAAGAAGAAAGAATCAATCGAGGTCAATTTTACAAGAAGGCCATAATAATACATTGATTTACCTAATAATAAAGGGGAGAAATTAGCATCACCTAAAACATTTGTTTTACCTCAAAATTTTATTTTTTTAGAAATGATACAATGCATGAATATTTCATCCAACACTAATTAAAATAATTTTGACTTTAGTAAATTAGTGTCACAAGCACTATTAGGACAAATCAATTTAATTATCTTAAATGACTTTTAAGAACAATTGTCTTTCTACCCAAATTCCTAAGAAATAGCTTGACACATTTTCAAAGTTGTTCCAAATGCTTATCAAATTTAATACCAAATCTACATTTACAAATTATCAAAAAAGGACACTCACTATCCATGCCTTTACAGCATAACCACAAATCTAGTAGAACTACCTTCAATATTCTTCATCCATGTTGGTCTCATAAACCAAAAATACTCTTCTTCTTGTCAAAAAACCTTCCAACTAATATAGAGATGTAGTTCTAACACATGTATAATGCCTTACTTCCAATCGGCTAATTTAAAAATGACTTCAAGGCACCTATGGCCTTGCCTCAATGACTTTAGCCTTGGCACCCCACTAAGGTGGTCATGAGTTCAAACTTGAGCAAGGATGGAACACTTACCACCATAATCCACCCAACTACAATAGGATCAAATGAGAATTTCTCAGAGTAAGAAA
>OX579635.1:11975790-12021772 GCA_951230915.1 Antitrichia curtipendula
CCATAGATTCACATCCAAGTGTAATGTAAACTTACTAATGTGCCCTGTGCTGTTGCTACAGTCAAATGAAGAATTAATTTTCTAAATTTCTCACTCATAAAAACTTCTAAATTCCATAACTTTTTACATTGTAGGTTCAAACACCATAAATCAAAGCCTGTGCACCTTCCTCACCCACCTCACCGAGGGCTTTTTGACGGTACCAAGCACGCAATTGGGGGAAGTGCGGTCCCGGAGATCTCAACGCAACAAACAAACAAAACAAAACAAACAGCCTATCTTAATGGATGAACACCGAGGCTGGTGATAATGAGTGATGCACTAGAATGGTGCAGCATGCAACTGACCAACTGCACTCTCAGCAAGGCTGCAAATCTGCGCCATTCTCTATTGGTTTGGTTCTTGAAACTGGTCAGAGGAAGGCACGTGCACATGCCAAACGGGTTTGCACAGGCAAGCTCTTATTGCCACCCATGATATTTACACATTATGAAGCATGAATACACCATCCTAGATCTCCCTCATCAATATTTGTCACGCCCACATTAAGAAACTGCTTCAGCATTTGGTCAGTCGCAACACTCATCGTGTACAGTGCCCCATTGATTTGTAACATGAAACAAAAACAGTGTAACCCTTATGTACAAGGACATCAGCGATGCATCCAAGTATCGTACTGATCCTCATCAATTGCGGTCATCAACTTGAAGCAACAGATTCTTAACATCATGTTCCAGCAAGCAGGACACACACCATTTCAGAACAGAATTTCAGAACAGGAAACAGAGGGAACGACAATCTTGCAGGCCTACAAAAAACTAAATTGCAAAACTGCACTTGGTCAGTAGTGACAACTCGTTGTGTACAGTGCACCATTGATAATAAACATGAAACAAAAAAAAAGTGTAACCGTATGTACAAGAACATCCTTACAAGATGCATCGAAGTGCAAATGAAGTACCATACTGATCCTCATCAATTGCGGCCATCAACTCTCAAAGGGAACAGATGCTTACCATCATGTTCCAGAAAGCAGAACACAGAACATTCAGAACAGGAGTTTTTGAACAGGAAAGAGAGGAAACTACACTCTTTACAGACCCTACGAAAACTGAATTGCAAAACCGTCCTTGCGTGGAGAAAAAACGGCCCTTCGAAAAAGCTTGCTGTTGGTGTGTTGCAAATCCACGACTAAAACCACCGCGAAAGTGGCAAAAAAGGTTCACTCTGATCCCATGGGACAACCAACAATGTATGAAATGACGGGAAGGGGTCCTGTAAACCTTCGGAAACCTGGAACGTCACCTGGCATCACCGCGTGGTGAGATTCTCTGTATTTTACACGACGTCCGCGCGTCTAGTTCGCCAAAATTGGACTGCTCTCATCTCACTGACGATGATGATTCCAGAGCTTTGTTCTCTTGAAACCTTTACTTATTACCTGAATCAAAATCTTAGCTACCAAAAGCTTGAAGAAGTGGCGTCGACAGATTATGGATAGAGAGCGCGACTACGACGTTGTGAGCGAGACTCTCTTCACGAATCGACCTTTCATGCGTGGGCGCCGCTCCGCATTCAGCTTACGCACCTCGTAACGGATCTTCTTCGAGAACAAGCGCGTGCGTCGCTTCTCCTTGTAGCGCATGACCCGCGCGTCGCGGTCGGCGCCGCTGTGACTGTCGTCGCCCGTGGGCGTCGCATCTAAATCAGGCACCACGCCGACATCGCTAGCGCTGCTACTTCCTGAGGATTTCGAGTCTGAGGTGGTGGTGGTGGGGTGGATCCAAAGGTCTCCGCGGTCGCACCAGGCGGCCAAAACACCCTGCAAGTTGAGCTGGAGTGAGGGAACGCAGGGTTGCGCGTCGTCGTCGCGACAGCACTTGAGAATCTCACGAGCTTGGGATGCGATGAGTGCTGGAATGAGCGGTTCTGTGATCTCGGAGTTTGATTTCGTTGCGAAGAACTTCGCGAATGGGCCAGTTGTGAATTGCTCCCGGTGGGACTGCTCATCCTCGACCTTCTTGCATGGCGCAAGCGAACATTCTCCCTCAAAGGCCTCCACTACTTCGTTGTTTTGAAGCGCGAGGTCGAAGCTCAAGCTGAAGTCGTCGCTGAGGTCGACTTCCGGGACGAAGCTGTCGAATCCGCCGAGTCCGGGGATGTCCCCCGGGAAGAAGAACGCGTCTCCAGGAAGATTCTCATCTGGGGCTGTCGCGTTCGTAGTCAGGAGCAGTCCGTCGGGGACGAGGAACTGGTCGCCATCTTCAGAAGCTTCATGTGAATGCGCGGCCTTGCTCTTGAAAAAGGCCGCGAACGAATCCGCTGATGCAGAGTGGTCGCCTTCTTGAAACTCGCCGTCGGGTGACAAATACTCGAGCTCGGAGGAGGAGCTTTCGTGCTGCGCGGGAAGCAAGCAAGGCACCTCCTGGTTGTCGTCACGGACGAGAAAATCGTCCCCGTCAAAAATCTCGAGCTCGGAGTGAAGATCCTCCGATTTCACCACCTGGGTGAGCTTCTTCAAGTGCTGCGAGTAGGGTCGCGCCGTGCGTGAGCGCTTCCGGACTGGCGCCACTAGGGGTGGGGAGGCGTGCAGCTTCTTCGCAGTGCGGCAAGGCTCCTCCACCTTGGGCACTTTGGGCACTTTCGAAAAGGCTTTGGACGAGGAGGCTTTCATGGGCGTGCCGGTCGCGGACAGACGCACACGCTCATGACGAAGCGAGAGCGCGTTCGCGCAGTGCACTTGGGTGTCGCAGCCCGTGCAGAGGTACGCGTCGTCCGCGGCGCAGAACCAGTGCGCGCTCTTGCTAGCGCACACGTCGCACGCGCGCGCGCTGCGGCCTACGATTGCCATGGCGATGGCCACCGAGCTCGTCGCAACCTCGGCTGCCATCTTCACCACCTCCGCGTCACGCAACGCGAATCTCCTCAAAACGAATTCCGCACAACGTCCTCCACCAACGCTCCGCACTGCAACCGCAAATGCTCTGTCAACTGTACTCTTCCTAATGCATCTTCATGACTCTCGGAACTCCTTGATCTGCTCCTCGAGGAATCCAGTCTCAATCAATTCGACATATACACCAGTCCCTGTAATCTCTGAAACCGCGAACGGTCGGCGTCGGCAAATTTAGTAACAAACACACACTGTCCCCCTACAAATCTGCTAGATCCTTGCCAACCTTCTTCCCCGCGCAATCAATCCGTCACCGAGATAACTCGACACTCTATTATAACTCGCCACCGCCACCACCACTTCGACCAATCACTTCAAATTCGCAACCCGGGACTCCACTAGTGGGACAATATCACCTTAAATCTGCGCTTATCGACGCCAGTTGCGTCACAACATAAGAATGATCGAACTCCAAATTCAGCAATCTGAACACACACACGTAACCATCACAAGATTCTTCGATGTCTTTATGGTACAGTGGATCGCAGTACAGTACCCTTGAAACCCAAGGTGAGAATCTAGCAATGCGACAGGCAGTAACGATAGATGGATAGATGGGGAGCAAAGGAAAAGCAGAAGTACAAGACAGGGTCCCCCCAGGGCATGCAGGCAGGGCTGGTGGGGCAAGGGGTCCAGTGAGGACGTTATGTAGGGAAGGGGCAGCGATCGCAAAGGGGGGCGGACTTGAAAGGCCGGAGGGGACTGGGGGAGCTACAACACTGGCTATGATTTATGCGAAAAAGGACCAAACAAAACGAAGCACCAAAAGAAAAGAAAAAAAAAGGAAAAGGAAAGGAAAGCGTTGCGAGTGGCACCCTAGAATGCGGATGCTCTCTGCGCACACAAGCCTGGCCTGCCTGACCTGGCCCTGGACCCAAGTGAAGGTTCGATCTGATGAGTTTTATCACCAGCGATCACACCAACGCGGCGTATTTGGAAAAGCATCGTTTTGATTTTAATGAGCGCCTACTTTTCAGTGTCTTTTTTAGTGACGCTGGCAGTGGCTGGGCTCCACTGGTTTGCAGGGTTCACACATCACATGAGCCAGCCATGTGCAAATTGCCAATGTGTCTCCGTTTTCATGTCTCCAAATACGTCAAATTCTGACAGTTTACTGGAAGCGGCGGGCTCAGTAAGTTAAGTTAAAGTTAACTCCATTCAGTTTGCTGGCAATTGGCAGTGACTTGGACACGTGAGGCATTGCCATAGGGCACAAGGCGACAGATTGTCCTGGGCGGCAAGTACCTTAAGTGGTGTGTTGATCTCGGGTAAGGTGTCGTTCTGCTTGGGGTCAACTCGTACTTGACCTCACATTCTACCCCAGGGCCCAGGGTGATGGATGTGCAATAGGGGGAGACGGGGGAGTCACAGTTGTGCCTGTCGCGGAACGCGCTGAAACTCATGACGCGGAACGTTGGGAATGGGTCGTGCCCCCAAGTCACTAACTCGCACCGGAACTGGAGCCGTGCGGGCGCTAACCTGGGGTGGGATTTCGATGAGGAACGGATGCGGAGTGGATGGAGGGTTGCGATGTGTGGAGGGTGGTCCTACCGCTTGGGACGCCCTGTGTTGCTTTGTATTCTCCTGCCCGCTTGCATTGGCTTCAGTTAGCACCCGCACGGCTCCAGTTTCGGTGGGAGTTAGTCACTTGGAGGTCGTACCCGCTCCTCCTTCAACGAATTCTCTGAATATTTCTCAAAGGACGATTAAAGGTTCATCGACGGAACTCAAGTACGGTTCAACACCGGCCAGCTAATCGTGACTCCCCAAATATCTCCGAGGGAAGCACTAGACTGGTTGAAAAAGGTGACTTTAGGACAACCGCAATGCACAACTTGAGTTATCACCAGTTTATAATCACAACTAGAGCCTAGACCACCTACCAATATTACAATAGTGAGGTTTATTGATTTAGAGAAGATCTGTGCATTCAAGAATTTGTAGTCTTTGCTTAAGTCCAAAAGGACCGCGGCCTTTTCTCCATCCAAATACACTCAAAACTGCCACTTGTATTGCAAAGAGAAAAAAACTTAAAAACTTGATTTTTTTTGTATAGCTAACCGTAGGGGATCTTATAATAGGCTAGTAGAAGAATGTATGCAAGAAATTTCATAAATTTTGACCTCATAGATTGCAAGATATTTGCATCTAAAGTGAAGAAAACAAGTTTATTTGCACCATGCTTGACTAGATTTTTTCACTTTGAATCTTTTTAACTTAAATTTTTTATACTATCGATTTTGATTTTCTAAGTTTTTATGTTGAATAATTGAGTTGAGAATCTAGGAAAAAATTCAAGAAAAAATACTTAATTTTTACTCATTAAAACATTGTTAAGTAGAAGTAGATTCAAAATTAAGGGAAAAAAACTAAATCATTAATAGCTCTAAGATGAAATTGAAATACAATATTTCCAATGGTGAGATTGTTCTAGCAAGCAAATACAACCCTATCTAACAAAAAAAATTGTAAAATTGTAAAAATTGCATTAAAAAATGAATCCTATAAGTTATTTTTTCAAGAAGATGCTTAGATTGCCCAAAAAACTAAGATTGTTCATAACTTTCTCATCACAAGTACAAATAGAATGAATCAAAGCTTCAAAAGGAGACAAAAATATATAGTTTTAGGAAGAAATTTTTTTTTTAATTATTTTGATTTTTTGTGATTTTTTTGTGCTGCCCGCCAATCTCCATTTTTGACTTATTGTGCCATAACTTTTTCTCCCGGGCACCAATTGAAAAAAAATATTATATATTCACAAAGCTCTTGCAAAACTGCACATCCAAAAAAAATTTAAAATTCACTAAAAATTGAGGTCATAGGAACCTACCCAGACCCGAATTGTCTCCAGAGGGAACATACGGTTTTTCAGGGGTTAAACAATGATGTATGGGATGCACATTGAGTTGAGTGGGCAAGTTTTTAGAGACGCTTGTCAATCTCAAAACACAGATAGCAAGAACAATATCAAAATAGCACCTTCCCTGTTGCACACATATAGAGACACAACAATGTGCTACCACTTATTATATTCCTGAAGTTGGGGCTGCCAAGCATTATTATGTAAGAGAGTTTTATTGGCTTACAAAGTATTGACATAGAGAGTTTCTACCTGTAATTAGAACATGAGTTTTTTTTATCAAAAGAAGTGCTAAAGTACTTTGAACAAGTACAAAAAACACTCAAATTTAGACATTTGACGATGAAAATAACTCCTTTGAAACCTAGATAAAACACAAAAATTACAGAGGAGTTGGCAAATCACAGTTACCAAAATGTGTTCTCCTCCAACCACTACCTTTATTGATGCATGACTAGTCACACTACCTCAACCAACTTTAATTCACGATGGTCTTTTGGACAACATTGTTGTTGTTGTTGTTGTTGTTGTTGTTGTTATTATTATTATTATCTCAAATTTAGCTTCTTGGGTAATGTTTTGATCCATAGTATACTAGATAGTCTTGCAATTACCTGATTAATCAATGATCATGATTTAACATGGAAATCTATTGTACTATAGAGCAAGTTTTGGGTTTGGAGCTCAATAATAAGTTTTACTGTATGTATAAGGTAGTTTGCTCTTGAAGCGACCATTTAAGCCTACCTAGCTCATCATTGGCAGTAGTAGATATTTCAAGCAACATGTCACTCATTTCTAGGTAGGGGTTGCATTTAGAGCATGATCGCTTTTTAAAGCATACTAAACTTACCTTAGATGGTCTTTGCCTGGAGAACCTTGAGCTATGGTAAGTGGTTCATAAAGCGATCCGCTTCTTGAAACAGTCATGTAGGTGGTTCCAAAACAAACATTAAGTGGTGGTTCTAAAACGGACATTAAGTGGACTGTCAACAATGTGAGCATAATTAACCCCTAAAGGTTTTTGACTATGTTTTCACAAAAAACGCTCCCAAACTGCCATTTCTAGTACAAGTACGAAATTTTGGAAAAAAAACATTTTTGGACACATATAACCGTAGGATCTTGTAGTAAACTAGTTTGAGAAGATGTGGAAAAAATTTCAGAAATTTCCACCGTGTAGATTGCAAAATATTAGCATTTGAAGTGACAAAAACCCTTTTTTTGTCCCTGCGAAAAACCGGGCAGCTGCACTTCACATGGTCACATTTGTATGAAAAAATGTCCAAAATGGTGGTAACTCTTTGGATTCATTCTTCAAAGCAAGTTAGCTACATGCTTGGAAAATTTCAGATCATTTGGAAATGTACAACATATAGGAAAAAAATAGTAAGTAGAAAGAAGTAGAAAATGATTCAAAACACTAAATTGTTAAGGATTTAATTATGGAATTGAAAAATGCCAATCCAAACTATTGTAATGTTGTAATAAACAATCTACACCTTGTGTTTATATTTTTTTCCAGAAATATTGAAAATTGAGTTAAATAAAGGACTTCAAAGTTTATTTTAGAGTAGAGATTTTATAACTACCCGCAAACTACCTACAACTAAAATTCCTCATAACTTTCATCTCATAAATCAAAGTGGAATGATTCAAAGCTTTCCTTGTGCACATAAATCTAGAGAACCAATTTCAAATTTTTATTTCTCTAGAAAATGATTTTTAAAGAAGTTTTTTTTGCTGCCCGAGCTGCCCGCCGAACAATGAAAACTACATATCATACCATAACTTTTTAACCATGTGGTCAAAAGTTATGAAAATTGTTGGGCTCTAAAGCTACTCCTCGAGCACATCTTGTGTGAAAATTTCAAAGAAAAAAAATAAAAATTCCATTCGTGGTGAGCTGCCCCAAAACGCTATGTTGTCAAAAAACGGTGTTTGGTCCTTTAGGGGTTAAGACTTGTCATTTATTGCTTCAAACTTTGCCAATGGATGGATTATGAGCTAGGGAGGGTCCATTTTAAAGCCAATGTGTGTTCACTTAATTTTTCTAAATGAGAATTGATTGTCCAATTGCCTTCTTACAAATGTTAAAAGAATGTAGGGTCTATTTAATTTTAGTAAGGGTCGCATTTAGGAACCTTGTGTATTACTTTTTGCATGCACAGTGCTTGTTTTGGGTCAAGACATATCTTTTTTCAGACTGCATGTGTGTGGGTTTTGTAAGACCTAGGATCACAAATAGTTGCATATGGCAGAATTCTTTGAAAATTCATAAATAATTCATAAATACTCCAAAAATTATGAAACCATTTGTGTTAGATTTTGCATCAATTTTCCTTCAAGTGAAAAATAAAGGAAAATATTTTTGAGCATCTAAAACACATAAAAAAAACCCAACAGCCCTTAAAGGGTCGCTTTATGAGCCACTTACCTTAGTGAGCCGAGCCTGATCCGCCTAACCTAATTTGAAAGCTTGCCAGCAGTTCAGGTGATTGTACTGTAACTGTACAGCAAGACCTATTGAATGCTCGCTCCTTTTGTTGGTGGAAACTGGAAAGGATGATTGAATTCGGAATGGAAAAAGGACCTCAATCCCGAGGCCCAGCAAGTCGATGATTGTTGGGGCTGTGTGCAGGAAACAGATGCTCCCTGTAGCCTGCTGGGGAAGCACCACGTCCACATCAGAGTGGGTAGTTGGGTACCCCCCACAAAACCGTCACTTTTTGCTAATGTGATTACTTACTATTATTAGACGGGGCATATTATCACATTCTCATGTTGGGAAGTGAAAGGAGGTTCAAACGCACCAAAGAATGTGACATTTGGATACCGTATGCAAAAATTAGGAAGGAACAAAGTTTGGTTCTGAAATAGTTTCTTCTACACAGGTACGTAATTGAGTTTGGAGATGTATAGAGAGTGAAGATGGTGGTTTAGGGTCATTGGTGCATTTGGGGTGGGGGACGACTTTACTTCCCAAGAACATCTTCAATCTTAGAGGTATGTTCTAGGTTTGTTTGTTTTTAAATTTTTGAAAAAGTGCTAGGATGGCGATCTCTTAAAATTTGGTGAAGCACTATATTTCTGCGTCCATCCATCCTTTGAACCAAAAAAAAACACTTTTCAACTATATACGTGCACTTCTTCATTCAAATTTAGTGACTTTGTTTACTTTAAATAGAAATGAAACAATTTGGGCAAAAAAAGGGCTAGTTTCATCTTGTGAAAGTAGTAGAGATTTATTTTGAAATGGTGGAATTTGGCACCGTGGTGCCTCACAAAAAGGGCTAGACTAAGTGTGTTCTCCTTTAGTGGTAAGGGAGACTTCTACATGCAAATAAAGTTGGTGAAGGTCTAAATCTATTACAAGACTTGTCTATGCCTTTGCTCACATCCGCAATCAAGACAATTGTCACTCAGGTCTATGTAAGTAGAGGGTGTAATTGAAGGAGTAGGATTGCCATGCTATCAAAGTAATTTCAATTGTGATTATTTTTTGAACAATGAAGTTGTCAATTATTAATAAAGTCCCATGAGCATATTTTTAACCGATATTGATTGTATAATTTACTATTGGAAAGCTCTTTGCAATGCCTTACCAATTAAACTTATTGAGCCCAATTTAGAATAATAGGCATATCAAGTTACAATTGCAATTTTTATTTCTAGATATAGCGTGTCGCAAGATAGTGTGATGTTCTATTTTATGCTAAACCTAATAGTGTTGCTAGTAAAGATTTGAGTATAAAATTTAGGTACACCTTGGGATTGGATTCACTTTGCTAACATCACAATTAGAGTAATGTAAATTTCACTTTGCTAACATCACAATTTCAAATGCTTTTGGATGAAATGAACACACAAGACTATTTATAACAAATTGGTGACAATCCGAAATCATTAATTTGTAAACAACAATGATACTTTCTAAATTTGTTTGAATATGCTATAAAGTTTTGAAGCTCAAATACATAGAGTACCAAATACCATTTTCGCACTTATGATTGGACTACGCGTATCTACATATTTTCAAGACTCGTTTAGGGTGCAATATTCGAAATGTGTGCTTATACCTATACTTTTCAACTCCAAAAAAACACCAAATACTACCCGCTTGTCATGAATTTACAAAACAACTCGGATTGAATTTCTCTTCATTTTCCTTATATCCTCATTTAAAAATAAAATAAAATTTGAACATAGGAAAGTGTAGGACTAGAACAAACGTCACTAAGATGGTCTGCTCTAAAAACAACTGCATTCTACAAGTGATCATGACATAGAGGTACATTTTACTTTCTTCAATGTACCACTAGTATACATTTGAGGAGGTGTTTGCTTTAAGTAATCCCATTGTTTCAACTTCAATAATTCATAACTAATTCCAGAAGGTCCAAAAAATATGAAACAACTTGACTTAGATGCAAATTTCATTTTTCTTCCTACAAAAATTTACTGAAAATTGTTTCAAAGAGTTTAGCTTCCCCGAAAAGCCAATCAGCTCTTAAATGGTCGCATTTAAGAGCAGACTACCTTACCTTACTTGGGGACTCTTGGAGCAGTTTCTGTTCAGACTTGAGGCCCTCAAATTCCAAATGGATGGAAGTGGATGAAATGTCTGCATGAATGTGCCGTTCTCCATCCGTCAGCGTTGCAAGTCCAACGAAAAGCAGCCCCGGTATTCCCTGGTTTCTTGCAGGGCTCTCCATAAAGGCCGTTCTGTAAAGGTCCCGTTTTTCCGTCTTTTTGCCGAGCGGAACGTTATCTTTCAGTTCCTCGATGGATAAAACTTGGCCCGGTGAAATGGAACCCTTGGATCCTCCGGAGCATCGGGCGGGAATCAGCTGTTCACTAATTTGAAGATGCCAGATTGAAAAGAAAAGAAAAGTAAAGTGCCTCAGTCAGTGAGATTTTTATTTTTTTATTTTTTATTTTTTTTAAACAATTGGAAATTCGAGAATTCTTTTTTTGCTGATCAGTGGATATGAAACATTCTGTTATCGAATTTTACCTATTCCCGGGGCTCCCTGCTGCTTTCTATCCGAAAAAAAAGAGGCAGTATGGAACAGTATTTTTAGTTGGAGAATTGGCCAGATTTGGCTAATTTTTGAACGTGGGAATGGGTCACAACTCACAAGGGAACTGAAGATTGTAGGATGTTTTTTTTTTTTTTTTTTTAAACACACGGACAATTTCCATTGCAAAGGGAATCATTACATAGAACCAAGGGACAAGCCCCGGCGAATCGCACATTTTTAGATTTTCCAAAACCACTAAAAAGAAACCGGACCTCAAGACCACCTACAAGCCAACTCGAAGAGTAACAACAAGAGGCTGCGCCAACGGCCTCAGTCAGGCTCCGAAGGAGCCTGACCAAGACCGACAAAGGCCAAGATTGTAGGATGTTTTGGGTTCGCACCTCCAAGTAGCATAACATTCAATGGAAAAAATTTCAAAAATTCCAACCACTTTTGTATTGCATATGAATTTTCTTCACTTTTTCTTCAAAAATTTGTGAAAATTTCATTTTATACAAAAAACTAAAATTTTGTGAGTTAAAGGAGACATGTGAAAAAGAAATATAAACTTTTCATTCTCAAATAGTCACAAAATGGTAGCATATCTTATAGATGAGGACATAGGAGTTCAATTATGAGACCATTGACTTGATTTTTCAAGGCAAACTCTAGAGTTGCCAAAGCCAAATAGTATTTGACAAATAGCTTCTAGAAAAAGTGTAGAGACAAAAAATGACACTATGCATCCAAAAATCTCTTAATTTTTGGCTCACTAGAGTTATTCGTAAAGTAAACCGGAGTTTAGAGGTAAAATTGGGGTTTGAACCTCTGCTTTATGTAAGAAAGCAGGTGAAAAAGTAAAAAGCTCGCGCAATCAACACTAGCTAAACAAAACTTGGGACCAAATTTTCTTTCGCATCGAAATGGTGCCTAAAAAAGTTTGGACATGAGTTTACCTGTCAAAGAAATTGTTCATTGACAATTTGTGAGAACAGAGAGTGGAGAGGTTGTTTTTATAATGAAATCCACTGTTCTTTATGAACTCTCAAAGGATATGGGTTTATTTTAAGATTGAGCTCCTCCAAGCTCTTACAAGTTACTTACAACTCCAACCATTTATATATCCCATATGGGTTGCTTTACCTCCTTTCACCAATTTGTATAAGAGCTTGTTTAAAACTGGGTTCCAAACTAGAGATGACTTTACGAATAACTCTACTATCTCTATGATATTCTTCATCCATCTAAGTCTTAAGATCCCAATGAATTCTCAAGACCTACAATGCTACGGAGGGGTGATTCCAACAAAATGATGTTCGTAGTCCATAGTTACTCTAGAAACAGAAGAATACACCATTTATTTAGAAATTTGATAGTTTTTGGCTAACTACCTTGATGATAGGCCTCTCAACTGGGTAAGTTACATGAACATCCTGAACTGCCTCTTACATTCCTCCGGTTGTGCGTGTAACTCAATCCGTTCCTTGTGAAACCCCTAATTTTTTAAACTTTTTTATTGTTTCTTTGGCGAACTAACCTGAAATTAACTTCAATTTAACTTTCACCGCATATTAACTCCGTTTAATTTTGAATAATTAATGGAAATAAATTAGCTTGCCTTTACATCTGAAGCCTGAAGGTGCTCAACTGCTCATCTTCAACAATCACCCTATTTGGGGCATATCCACCAATAATGAAATGGGCCGCATATCTGGAATCGTCATGACCGAGGGACTGACGGGACACTGAATTTGAGCAATTCGAATAAAGAGAAAGCTCACATGCAAAGCTAAATAAATCAGTCAATGAATCTGGGCAGGCAGGCAGGGTTTCACATTCACCGTGACTGCTAAAAAGTTATTAGCCAAAAAAATTGTACAGTAAGATATATGCCAATTTCTTCCTGTTTTCTTCCTTGGGGGTGGGGGTGGGGTGGGGTAGAGCGTGGGACCCACCTCCGAATACGTCCATGTAACGAAAAAGAATCCACGGAATTATCCACAGACGAACGTTCATCCAAAAAATAATCTGTTATTTTCTAAATTCCATCCAAATGTGGACAATCCAATTCGATCATTTCCAGTCAATTTAGGGAATGATTTGGTCATTATAAAATCCAAAAAAAATTCTCAATGCCAAATGTGGAAAGATTTGGGATAAAAATCGTCCAAAATGATTAATTGCATTGCAATGACCAATACGAACTAGTTGATTTTTAACAATGAAATTGTAATGGTGAACAACATATGCAGATTTTTATTGCATAGGTTCAAGGAATATGAAAAGGGTAATTAATTGGCCTCGAGTGTCAAAGCAAATAGTCAAATATTGAAGTTAATATTAGATAGCACTATAGTTTTGTTATCTAGACCTAAAGTCTTAGGAGTCTCAGAATAAACACTTAGGGAATATGAACCATATTTTATAAAATTTTGATGAAGTTCGCATTAATAAAAAATATGTTTAGCTTCAAGCTTAGAATTTTCTTGTGGATGTCAATTTTAATATACATATATATTGTATTGATCTTCAAAAAAACAACTAAGAAGTGTTTTTAGGCATGTAATATAGTTATAATCCAGTATTTTCAACTTTAATTATAAAATTTGATCTTCAACCTTACTTGTATATTGTATGCATCCTTTGATATTGTTATAACACGTTTGTATGATAATTGAAGATGCCGTAATTGCTTCATTACATTTTTGAAATTATAAATGTTTGAATCATTGAAATATAACCTCTCAAGAATAGCACATCAAACTACAAGATAACATCCTTGATGTATTCATCCATTATAATAAATTAACTTTTAGTTCAAAATTAAATTCAATACTTCATGTGTAACAATAATAAAAAGATGTTTGTTGATTTACTAATCAACATAATTCAACTGAAGTGAAAATTGAAATATTATGAGACCTCCTCACATTAATTGAACAAATTTTGAATAAATACAGGTTAATTAGTTTGAGCAATTAGATGAATTCAAATGAAGATTAGAATGAAAGTGGACAAAAGTTTAGGTGACAATCACACTATTTGAGATAGTTTGAAAATTACATAGATCACATTACAATGCCTTTACGTAAAATTTTGAAAACTTCTATATATTGCGTATTATTATTATTGTTATTATTATCATTATTATCATCGTTATATTATGAATTATGAATTTTTATTATTATTGCAAGGTGCACTAGTTGAATTATAGTAATTAGAGTACCATATTTGATGGTTGTCGTCAATCAAAAATATTTCTAAAAATAGACACCATAGTTTGTTGTATGAGAATAAATTATTTTTAAAATTTTAAGTATATGCCAAATTACATATCATCACTTTAATTAATTATTCAATAGGAAATGTCGACCTTGACCACATGTACAACACTTACATTTTCTTACTCCAATATGCCAACAAATACATAATGCCAAGTCCAATATTTGAAGCAAATTTGTCACCAATCCATAGGAGAGTTAGAAAAGCATTATAACTCATAATGCCTTCCTTCTTTTTCCACCTTTAGATTTGTGAAAAGTACATATATATAGATGTTTATGATGAACTATTAGGCTTGGCACTATGTCCCATTAATAACACTCTTGAACCTCTTCTCTATTGAGCAATATTTAGTTTATAAATTTTCTTGAGCTTCAAGGCAGGTGTACATTTGATTTGATAGCATTGTTTACCAATAAGGCAAGGGTTCCTTTTGCATCCTTGAAAAGGGACCCTCTACAATGAACAAAATTGTCAAATGTGGCTCTTTAGCCCACTCCAATCCTTAAATGAATTAAATAATAATCCCTTCACATCCCAAGTATTTAGCAAAGCATAATACCTTTCCAGCATGGGGAAACCTATTGCCTAGTTATACAAATGTTATGTTACTCTAAAAAATCTTGATGGGAAGATTCTTATGAGTTGTAAGCAAATGAATGTAGAAAAGGAAGCCCAACCTCAGTAGTCAATCTAAATTTTATGTAAAGGTTCCTTTACATGTGTCAAAAAAACCAAAAAAAATCTGAATGTTATGTACCTTTTGACTGCCGGTGTAAAATAATAGATACTGAATATAAAATGGAATTAATTTTTTTCCCCTCTTTACCCAAACCAAATAATGAACCCTTTTGATATTTGAATTGGAAAAAGGAGCTCCGAATATTTCCACAAGGGCCAGTCACCAGGAAAAAAAGTCACAAAAGCACCCAATGGCTGAAGTGGATAACATGGAGCATTTTTTCTTTTTGAAGTTGACAAGCCAAGCCTGTGATTCGCTGAGCAGGGTCGGCAGACGAATCCTGATCCAGGCCCAATCCCTGGGAAGAAGAATGACTGTATGAGGTCTTCCCATTGGTCCAACTTGACTAGTCCACCTGTGTCGGTTCAGAAATCTGTTCACACAGCGCCCTTCAATTTATTGTGGTTGAGGTTTTTCCACAAATTACAGGTTGAGCCTTCTATTGGTGGAACCGTTTTGTTTGTCGGACTTGGACGGCGTTCGCACCAGTGGAGCACTTGTTACAAGTTATTTGATCTTTCTTGGGGTCCACACCCAAGTGTGTTTTTTAGTGTGTTTTTTCACATATTATGAAGTGCCAAAGTGGCAATATAAAATGTCATAGTGGTGTTCCAAATTTTAACAATCATCCAATTTTATATTATTTATCACATATCACCTCTGGTTTTTAAAAAATATCCATATTTTGTATGTATTTTACAAAAGAAACAAGGATCTTTTTTTCAGAAACAAAGAGAATATCACACACCCATGATTTTATTTTCATCCACCATCTCATGATATCATCCAAGATTTTTTATTTTTTATTTTTTAATTTGAAGTTTTTTAACAAAAAAACTTCACACGCTTTGTCACCATTTTTTAATCAAATTATTTTTTTTTTCTAGTGCAATCTGGCAGTATTTTCCCCTTCAATAGCCCTGGCCCACCATCCCTTGGCTCGACTGGTTGATTCTCAAGAAAATGAGGAGAGGATTCCTGACCTTTTTTGTTTATAAAAATGTTTCATCATTGACATGGAATCAAATTTGTGGCTGTTATCATTTATTCTGCAATGAACTGAAGGGCCATGAATTATAAGAAAAACAAATTTTTGTGGCTACGATTGAAATATCTTTGGAGCCAGTGTAGTGCTGCTTGTGTGAGTCACGACTTGTGAATTACTAACATTTCAGCCACAAAACCAAGGGAGCATGACGTGGAGTCCGTCCAGGTCCAAATGATTTTTTTGGGGGGTAAGTTCCTATTGGGTCATGGGAATTTCAAAATCTTGAAAAAGACAGAAAAATTGAATTTGGGGAATTCAATTTTTGTGGCTTGGTTTTAATCCGTGGTGCGAAAATGCACTCATACAACTAGATTGGTTAGTAGTTATTATTTAATGTTTTGTTTTTTTAAAATGTAAACAAGTGAGAAAATTTTGTGGTCTATAATGTATTGATCCATTGAGACATGTATTGGTTTGGAGACTATTAAGTGGTTATTCTCCTTTCATTCCATTTTCTTGTGGTAGAAATATAATTGATCTTAGGTGCGAAGCCTAAAACCATAAATCCACTTGTTGGCTATGAAGTAGATCTAGTTTGCACTACACAAAAGACAAGGTAACCGTTGAGATAATCATTACGGCTATTACACCTTCTTCTCTCCATTCTCAATCTTTAGAGATGTGGCACTCTCTCCTTGAATTGTAGTGGGTTCATTCTATGAAGGTTGAAAATATTTCTTCTTCTTCTTCCGAGGTGAAGAATAGGCGTGAAGATTGAAAAGCCATGGAGAAGATAAACACGCCATGTCCATTCTCATTCTTCACAAAATGGAAAAGGGAGTCACACCTCCTTCATAGAGAAGGGCTCCTATTGACTCCTTTTTTCACTCCACACTTTTCATTTGACTTCACTAAGAAGTTTTATTCTTAGAGAAGGTATGACAACCCCTAGTGAATATACAAATGTATCTAAATCTACTAAGTGGTGTGAACTCCATTGTTTATCTCACGGGTGGTTTCTACAATAATAGTTTTTTTAATTTATAATCTACGTTATGTGGATCTATAGATTCCTTCTTGATTCAAGACTTCAAATACTTAAATCTTTTTTTTGCCTACGGGTTTGTATCAAGGCAAGTGCAATTAAAATTGTCACTAACCAATAATTTTCTTGTTAAGATTCTTGTCCAAAATGAAGATATTACCCATAAATTGATATTAGTCTCACATGTTTTGTCAATAGTATTGTGCTCAAGAGCAATTACTATAAATTATTGGTGCATATACTTTGATGAAGTAGTCATACTGAGATTGTCATTGATATTCATGACGTTTGAGCTCATTACTACTAATTTTTTTGCAATAATTCAATTTATATGTCAAAGCCAATATTGTAATGGAGGTATTAAAAAAGATTCACTCTATTTCAAGATAATTTGAACAAGTCCAATGATATAAGTTGAAAATTTCAGTTTTGGACAATTGGTGAAATGAATATATTATATTTTTAGTTTGAAAATTTAGAATGGATGTAAAAATAGTCAAATATTGACATGTACATTCATCTTTTAAATGCAATTATAAAAAAATTTAAATTCTAAATTTGGTGATTATATAACTATTGTAGAGATTGGTCAATGTGCATTCATTTTAATGGACAATGATTTTTCGTGGAAGAAGAGACTTTGAAGCTTGTTTTACCTCATACAAAGCTTGTCACAATATAGATAATAATTTAAGAAAGGAAGGATTGTAGAAATGGTCATAAACGTAAAGCATAGAAAACATTAATTCTAAACTTTAAAGTAGGTGTACCCATTATTGTTGTCCTTTCCAATTTTGTTTTAAACTTTAAAGTAGGTGTACCCATTATTGTTGTCCTTCCTAATTTTGTTCTAAACTTTAAAGTAGGTGTACCCATTATTGTTGTCCTTCCCAATTTTGTTCTTAAACTACATTTATCTAATATTAATAGACTCAAAATGGAAGAGGATTAATCATAAGTATGCCTATCTCAAGCTTCATGAAGGATAAACTCTGCTTGAACTTTGGCATCATCCCTATGCTCCTTAAATGTTTGTTTTAGTCACAAAGTCCATTTTCTTATTCTCCTTGATTTTTTGAAGTTCTATGAATAATTCATATCTTATATAAATTGAATTGATTACAAGGACCTTGTATAACAATTTTAATAAGAGGATAATCAATTCTCCCAAGATCCTGGAAAGAGAGATTTTTCTTCAATGATATCTAAGAGTGTGTTTGTGTATAGATTAATTAGAGCTTTATTCAAAGCTTTCTACAACTATTTTGTCATTGGAGGAATTACCTTGCATGTTAAGGAGGGCAAAGGGACTTCTTGGTGAAGGTTAATAATATTGTATGCTTTTGCAAAAGTGAGCCTCTAAAACCATATGGGCTCACAAACAATAATTAAAGCTTATTATAAGTTTATTTTTTTCCTTTGTTTGTCCAATTTTTCTTGGTTGTTGAACACTTTTTATTTAGCATTGACTTTTTGTTTACCAAATAATCAAGCAACTAATCACATGTGTCACCATCCAAGAAAATGTGCAATTTTGGTTTTATCAATTTCCGCATGATTTTTCCTACAATCCAAATTATCTTTATTGATTGAAAACACATAAAATCTTCTTTGAAAATCATGGAATGTTGTTATCTTATAATTAGTTATTCACACATTACAATTATACTTGACATAAACCATTAATTCTTAGGAATGATGATTTCAACATGCTACTATTGATTTTATTGAATAGCTCATCTTCATGAAGCCTTGTAATTATCTGCTTGATATTTATGTTACTGTTTTTATATCCACAAGGTTTCAAGTGTATTACAAATGAAAAATACTTTCTTTTAAATGATTACCCTCAATATAGTAATATTTCTCTGGATATATATATATATATATATATATATATATATATATATATATATATATATAAAATTAGATTTGAACAATTTTGATTCTATATTAGATATAAGCTGAAATTTACCGCAACAATTTCATTAGTGGTAAGGAAAGACATAATCTTTTACAAGATGATGAAGTGTATTAAGAATGTATGCAATAGATGTCAAATTAAAGCATTTAATATATTATGAGATGCACTAATTCAAAGACAATGCAACAACTAACCCTTTTTTTGACACTATGGGGCCAAATTGTAGCAATAGAAAATAAAAATTCTACTTTTCTAGATAAAAGTAGTCTTCTCTGCTATAAATTTTCCATTTCTAATTAAAATATGGACGAAGTAGCCAAATTTGGATGGAAAATGCATGGATATAGTTGAAAATATTTTTTGGCTCTAAAGATGGATGAATGTAGAAATGTAGAGCTTTACCATATTTTAATTGAATACCATTCCCAACACTTTCGCAGATTTAAAAAAACAACTAAACTTGCAAGGATGCAACAAAGTAATGAAAGCATTTGCTATTTAAACAAAAACTAGAAAAACACATCACAACTAATGCAAGGGTTTTCAATATGAGGTTTAGAGTTAGCAAAGCAAATTTTTGGATTAGAATTTGGAGCACTAGAACAATACTAATATTAAGTGTTAGAATGCACGCAACAAAACCTGCATGTAACAACTACATCCCCCAAACCATCAATAATATATGCAATAGTAACCAAATTTGACATTAATTTATTGAATTAAACATATTTATTGTAAATAAAAAGTTTGGCACATTTAAAAAAGTCAACATCTAAAGAACCATGTATGCTTCAATAAAAAGTGAAAAATGAGAGTTTTAAAAAGTAAAATTTAACCTTAAGTAATTGTACTAGACACCTATGTATATGCAAGGAAAACAATCAAAAAATTTAACCTCATATATTGCAAGATTATAGTGATTGAAATTAGAAGATTATTTTTTATCTTGCCTAGCAACTAAGCCAACAAACTATGTGAAGAATGCAATTATTACATTTCGACTTAACAATGAATGGTTATGATCCAAAATAGGTTATTTTATAAATCGTTTGTGGAATGTTGTCCTTCATGTTATTTGACTTATATAATAGGATTTCTATAAAGTAAGATTCTATAAGCCAATAACCTCTCTAAATTGATATTATTCCTTTAGTTTCAACATGGGTGCATTGAATATGTACAAAAATAAGGTAGAAATAACATAAACAATATCATGTCTTTAAATGGTTACAATGTATTATACATGCTCTCATCAATTATGCTTTGAAATGACAAGAGTATGGATATTGTATTTGTTTATGGACTTGGCATTGTTTATGGTGTTCCTACTTTAAGCTTTATTTGTTTTCCCTTACTCAAGTACATTGACAGCGTTTCACTACCTAAAGATGGATTTTGTTGTATTTTTAAAAAGGGCCAATGATTGCAAGTGCTTGATCTATGTAACAAGAGTCTACAATTTGGTACTTGTCACAAGCCTTCATAATACTAATACAATTCTAAAAGAACAGAGTTTGGCACGATCAAACCTATAAGGGAGTGCAAAATTTCATCAAAAACACATCTTGTAGTAGACATCAATAAGGTGACTACATGTATGTTTCAATTTCTTTTCAAGCTAATAAATAGTTACAAAGGCCACCCATTTAGTTAGTGAACAACTAATGGAAGGACCTTTTTCCTTCTGCTCCTCCCATTGGCTCTTATAGATTCTTAAAAGAAGTTCTTGGGTTATCAAGGTCACCACAACAAAGGAAGCCAACAATAGCTTGTCAAGACACTTGCTTATTCAACATGGTTGGATGGGTTGGGAAAGGAGAAAAGAACATAGTGTCTTACGTAACGTAGTTGGATGGGTTGGAAAGGGAGGTAAGGAGAGAAAATAGGTTGAAAGGGTCCAAGGAAAAATTCTTAATGCAAATTCTCCTCTAAATAGTCAAAAGATTATAGTATTATAATACAAATATCTTCATGTAACAATGCTATTGTAAGAAAGGTACCATGCTCTTTATGTTTAAGAATATTATATCTTTGTCATCTTGTCAACATGTGATAGTCAAATACTCTAATTTTCACAATTAAGCTTTATAATCTTAAAATCTAAAAAACACTAGGACTCCACTATTCTTTGTGCTACCAATAATGCCTAACTAAAGGTTTTGGGGCCCCATTTTTTGGTTGGAAGACCTTTGCAATGAAATTTTTTACGGATATTGGAGCCCAGAAAGCATTAGGTTTCTATTGGAAATCAAATTTTCAACAATTCTTTTGATTCATTTTTAATCCTAATAAAATATAGATTTAGAATAAATATTGTCCAACAATTTGAAAAATGAATTTGCAACTAGGGAGTGTTGGTTTTCTAATTTTAAATAGATACAATAAAAAATATGGACCATGATGTTTAACACTATTGGTATGGAGATTTTCAAAAAATTTGAACATATATTGGATTTGATATAAAAAAAAATTTTATTCAAGAATTCTAGGTATTTTCAAAGTTTTCTTACAAAAATGTAAAAAATTTACAACTTATAGAAGACATGTAATCACATTTCCAACTGTGAATTGTTATGCTAGACTTTAGAGGTGTATGTTGATCAATAGCAAGAGTTGAACTCTATATTTGTCAATATGGAACTTCCAAAGATCCGAGCTCTATGGTTGCAAAGTAGACTCTTTCAACTCTCAAATGTTTTCAAGTCAAAATTTTTATGGCCTTGGTTTTGTAAATTAATTGAAACCTAAAGGTTCCCATTGGTTCTCTCAAAAATCTTTTCAACTCCTTCAATTGAAAAGACACTATTATAAATCCTCAAAAGATCCAAGACTTGTAATTGTAAATTAAACCCTTTCAATTTTTCTTTTTTTCTTTTTAAATTCCAAATTCTTCCACCTTTTGTTTTAGAAATTAACTGGACTTCAAAGGTTTCTATTGTTTCCCTCATAAAACTTTTCAACTCACTTGAAAAAACATCAAATCCTTTATGGAATTCAATTTTAGTTGTGTGATTTCAAAATTCCATTATTTTTGTTGTGACTTCAAGATTTATTGCTTTTATCTTGGCTTTATTCCACCATTTTTCAGTCATGACTTCAAATGGATTCCATGGTAACAAAGTGAATTCTATATTTTTCAATATAGAAACTACAAAGGGTACTCCAAAAATGGGCTAAACTACTGGTGGTTCCAATCTAAAGGTCTTCACTAGAATTTTTTAGCACTTTGAACTTTGGATCTACAACCATAGAGTGATGCTTATCTAAATTTACAAGTGACACGGTAAAAATACTGCACTATGATGTTCTATATTATGATGTAAGCCTTCTGAGAGTTTTTTCAGATTTCTTGAGCATCAATTGCATTTGATATGAATTATTCCACTTTTCATTTTAAAAACTCATGATAATTTCTAAAAAAATTGTAAAAAAATGAATTTTTAAATAATAAATAGAAGACATGTAATCACACATCTAAAAAACTACACAAAACCTAATTCACTTGCAAATGAAGTTTGAAAAGTGGTAATAGGCTAGGCATTTGAGGTTATAAGTATGTAGACTTCAATTGACATGAAAGTCTTGGCAACTGTGTCCTTATAATGAACTTTTCAGGTCTACATATATTGACCTATAGCTAGCGTTGAATCTATATTCATCACTACAATAAACCTCAAAAATCCAAACTCCATTGATTGGCTTAAAATCCTTCCAATTCTTATATTTTCTTTTAATTGAATTCCAATTCTTTTGGCTTTTGATTTATAACTTAATTGAACTCCATGGGTTCTCACGATTTCCTCAAAATCCTTTGAACTCCTTGAGTTGAAAGATGTTATGGGCTTCAGTTTTAGTCTTGTAACTTCAAAATTTCATTATTTTCTTCTTGGTTCATTGCACTATTTTTTGTCTTGACATCATTCCACCATTATCATATGAACTTCATCCATCATTCCATGCATGGCTTCAATTTGAGATGTGCCTCAAAGGTCCTCTATGGCCATGGTTATAAAATGGACCCTATAAATGTCAATATAAAAATCCCAAATTGCACTCTAAAACTTGGCTAATCCAGTTCCAACCTAAACTAAAGGCTATCATAGGAATTTTAACAACTTGATTTCTAATTCCACACTTCTGATGCTTAATATACAACAGATCATACAATCCCTTCTTTCACCACAAACTTTCATTATTGTGATTAGCACCTTCAATGATTTCTAAATTTCTCAATCTTCCCTCTTTTCAATACAAGCGCACGGGTTTAACCCTTAAAAGAATGCCATGGACACTAAGTTTTCAATGGATGATTGAAAATCCTAGAAAATCTTTCAATATAGGACATAAGTGTAGATGTTCATCCTTGAATTTTGTGTGAAAAAAGAAAGGTCTAACTTCTATAGCAGTTTGACCTCTAATGAATGCTCTTGTGGTGTTTTTTTAAGCAAATGATTCCCACACTACTGAAAATGTTGATTTATAGGGTAACCCATACAGATTGACATAGACGTTTGACGTCCGATGGATGACAACGAAGTATGGGTTTTAAGGGGACCCAAACTAATAGTTACTGAACTGTTTGCGAGTTGTGCATCATGCTACAAACATCCACAGTTCTCCACAATAAGTCCCTCTATTTTTTTGGTCTCCTTAGTACCCCTATTCAATGTAGTAGGATAGAAGTGCAACTATTCACCCTCAGAAAATTTTGTTGTGAAAAGGGGAGGTCTTCTACTTTAGTTTGACACTTCCAATGAGTGTTTTTGCTATTCCTTAAGCCAATGATTCACACAGTAATGAAAAGCGATGATTTCCACGGTCACCCCTTTGTCCTTGAAGGGTTAAAATACCGCATTGCAATCATTTAAAAAAAAAAAAAAAACTGTCAAATTTTTTTTCCAATGATTTTACGCCAACTGCTGCTGGCTCTCACCACTTGTGGGGGTAACATATGGTAAACGAACACTTGCGCAAGGGAAGCCTCCATTCAATGTCCGTCAGTGGGATTGCCGGACGGAGCAGGGGCGTGAGTGATTCACTCGTCTCTTGAGTTTGCCAGTCAGCCAGCCAGCCCAATCCAATCAGAGTCCGTCCCAAAGGCGCCTTCCACGACTGTTCAGTCGAACCACTGGCACCGTTGTTGATTGGATCCTCATCCACAGCCAATGGCACCAGATGGCATGGGCGCCTTTTCTTCGTCCCCAGTTGCACCCGAGTACCCGACTATCCGAGATTCCGAGGTCGAGCTCGGACGGATCGGATCCCCTCCCGATTCCAAATCGGGCAACGGAGCCAATCAAGCTGCAGTGGACGGAGCTTTTGCGAATGGTGGCACCACTCACTGGATGAAGGAGTTCAGTTTCTTCAAAAGGACGTCAACTGAGCAGCAGCATTTCCGGGGGGGGGGGGGGGGGGGGAACAACAACAATGACACGTCCAGTGAACAGCCGAGGTTGGGAAATATCAGACATAAGTAACAGCTCGATTGGAAGCATCCTCACTCATCAACTTAATAGTTTTAAAAAATGCTTTCAATATCGGAAAAGAAATGGAGAAAAGCATTGACAACAACTGGAAAGGGGAAGAGAAAAAAACAGAAGGACACGGAAAGAGCAGGAAAAGCAGAAGGGTGGTGTCAATTCGGTCCTTGGTTTCAGTCGCACTCACTCATTCGGAATACTATTTGTTGGAAAGAAGAAAAAAGAAAAATGGGGAAGAAAGCAGAGACATTAGGTAGGAAGCTCTGAAATGGCACATCTAAGGGCTGGTCTGCCTTTTTCGTGTATTTCATTGGACGGGAATAATTTTAGCTCATTTTTCAGGCAAAGAGAAATAGAGGAGGAATCTAACCCAAGTGGTTTTGTATTTTTCCAAGCATTTTTGAATTACTTATGAATTTTCAAACGAGTTGGGTCATAGGTCCCTATTTATGACCCTAGGTCTTATGTAAATGGTTCACTTGCAATTATGAAGAAAGATGGGGAAAGCAAAGCGAATGATTGGCTCTTGCAATTGATAATGCTTTTTTTCCTTGATTCATTCAATGACTATCCATGTCAATTGCAGAACCAACTCATGTCCATTTCATAGCCATTTGTACGGTCCGTTCTTAATGCCCGCTCCATTTCAGAGCCTCCTACCTTAGTCTTCTTCCGATGTTCATGAGGCTAGTGGGGAACAACCTCCAACAATGAGATTCTTTATTTGGAAAGGCAGATGGGCTAGCATTATAACTGTTATTAGTGTACCATTGCCACAATCAAAATAAAAGTAAAAGTAAATTTTTTAATTTGTAAAAAAATTCAAAATTCAACAAAATTCACACCATAGGTCCAAATGTCACGACACAAAGCGTGTGCACCCCTCCTCAGAGAGAGCTTTCTGACGGTACTAGAATAGTCATTTTGCATCATGTTGTCAGTGCAGTCATTGTGGACAAGTCATTTATACCCCCATTTTTTTGTAGTGCTAATTGAAGGTATGGATGTTAAAAAAATGAGACAATTTTTTTTCTTGTTTTTTTTATGAAGAATTTGGTTTGTATTGCCTACATATAGAATGACACACCTCATTTCTACACACCTTGATTGACTAGAAAACATATGTTGAAAATACCCACAATTTTCTATATCTTAAATTAGTTCAATGCTAGCATCTAAGAGTGAGAAGAAGAAGTTTAGTCCCTTTCTTAGGAGTAAGGAGAATCAAATCATTTGTTCAATCCTTTGGTAGTTTTAGAAATGAACTTCCATGTCCAATACATCCATCAAGAGGTAACTCTAAATAGTGTAGGAAGTGCAAATTGTTGTTTTTCGTATATTTGATATAAAAATTGCATGCATTTATGTATACAATAACCAATAGAGTAGTGATAACAATGTACTAAGCTGGACCCAATGACACATGCACTCCCAATTTGGATCATGATTGAAAGTCCCCTAAGTTCAAGAAGCTATTAAATGGTCATATATTCTCTTTAATATATGGTGTTGTATTTGAGCGTGATAAGGTGTAGATGTCTAAATGACATCCTAATGAAAGATACTAATTGTTTGACAAATTACAAGTCACTTTTTTACTCAAGTGACCAACTTTCACAATGAAACCATTCCATCATTTTATTTTATTTTCCACAAACATGCGGCAAACACCATATCTAGTGGTACAAGTTCACTTCTCTTGCAAAATCTTTAATTCTTGCCTAAAATAAGATTCAACAAATGCTAAAATTAGAAAAATTCCACAAGATTCTTCTTTTCTCCAATACAATATTGTCTTTGTCAAAATAATTTCCCAAATATCCCAACAACTATTTTTTTTTATAGAAATATCCTTTGCCACCCTTGACCCTCATTGACCATTGGATACCAATGGCGAATTTTCACCACTCTGACATGTTTGAGCTTGACAAACTCCTTTCCCGCTCTAACATTGCGCTAGTGTTGTGAAGTGTTGTGAAGTGTTGTGAAGTGTTGTGAAGTGTTGTGGCAGTTTACAGTACCAAAAAAACGCTTCTAAGTACATTAACGTACGAGTTTCTAAAAGCGCATAAGCTCTATAACTGCCCACCTCCTCAAATGCACACTACTTGTACATGGGTTTTTTTTCATAGCCTTCATCTGTACATTTGAGGAGGCGGACCATTTTAGAGCCCCATGCCATTTCAACTTCAAAATGTCATAACTCATTCTAGAAAGCTCCCAAAAATATGAAACAACTTGGGTTAGATGCCAATTCCACTCATCTTTCAAGGAAATTTTTTTACTGGAAAAACGTTTCAAGAAGTTCCACCTCCCCCAAATTCAGTTTTCAGCTCTTAGGTGAGCAATTTATGAACCTCCTACCTTACTCCAACAACTGAAAAAGAGTCAGCCAGGTCTCCACTAAAAAACCAATTCTCTTGAATATGTTCCCAAAACAAAACAAAACAAAACAAAACAAGAGAAAAGAAAAAAACTAGCTACAGTAAATTTCTATGGATTCCCCAGCCCATTCTTCAGTTCAGTTCACTTCAGTTTCTTCAGTCTCAGATTCTGTTTTTTTTCTTCTCATGAGTGAGCTGCAGTGCTTGCACGCAACGCTGCTCTCATCCAGATTGGAACCCCAAAGCGGGACTGCCAAGCACGCCGAAGCCAGACTGGAGAGAGGAAAAGCAGCGGCAAAGGCGAACCCTAAGCTTAAAGGCGAAGCCTCAAGCCGAGGAAGAGACAACTAATGGAGCCGAAGACCCGGCTTTCGCCTTCTTCGTTTCTTCCGTTCGGCCTTCGTTCGTAGACGGGGTGACGGGGTGCGTAGAGTGCTCTCAACTGCTTTGCATGTACGTGACCGGAATCGGATCTCCAGGCCAATTGGAGCACCGTACCAACTGAACCAATCCAACCTCATCATTCATCTCCCACCTTTCAGCAGTTCCTTGGGGGAAAAAAGGGTTTGCAATGGGAAAAAAGGAGTAGAGAATGGACCCGGGGAGCATCTTGGACAAAAAGATAGTTCTAAAAATAGATGCCAATTTTTTCCCCACAATTGGGAGAATTGAAAAAGAAAAAAGAAAAAGGAAAAGAAAATATTTTTGAATGTAGGGAATTAATTGCTTTATAGTACGGTGGAGGTGGAGGGGAGATTTTTGCATTTATTTACCTGGGTGGGAATTTAGAAGTTTTTGCATCTTGCCTAGATTTCCTAACTGATTCCACCAAGCTCTAAAAAATATGAAACAACTTGGGTTAGATGTCAATTTCACTTGCCTTTTAAGGAAAATTTATCGAAAAATGTTCCAAGAAGTTTCACTTCCCCAAAAATTCAGTTTCATCTCTTAGGTGAGCAATTTATGAACCTCCTACCTTACTCAACAACTGAAAAGAGTAAGCCATGTCTCCACTAAATTTTTTCTTTTGAATATGTTTCCAAAACAATATCAACAAAGTAGGTGTGATTTTCCTTTGGTAAGAAGAAAAGAATCTTGCAAAATGTTTATATTTTTTGCATTTGTCGAGCTTTATATTCCAAATAATTAATAACGCTGGAAAAGTGCCAAAGCTGCTACTTGAGCGTGGTCATAAGTTCCTCTCCAACCAAATTTTTTGTAATCTTGATAGAAGGAGTGAAAGCTTTGCCATAACAAAAGCTACCTTGAGGAAGTTTGAATAGCCACCTTATTCAAAAAGCAAGTAAGTGTTCCATGGATAGAGACTCTCTTAGTGCAATTGCTTCTTTTTTACATTTCATTTGTTGTTGTTGGAACAAAGAAGAAGAGGCTTTGCATCACTTACCAAGAGGTTTTGTCCATAGTTTTAGACGTGGGCTCTAAGTGTACCATGGGAATTACCAAAAGGGAATGTTGTCATGTCTACATTGCATGCATTGCGGTCAAAGACTAAAGTCATGCCCTCTAAAAGTGCGCCAATGTATTCTTCAAATTTCCACTCTTCTCCCTATTTATTATTGTGGATTCGTCACTCCCTGTTCAGTTTTATGGAGCATATTACTTGCAATCTCTCCATTCACTACCACTTCCTCGTCATTTTCTCCTCCACTCTCTAGTTCCAATTTGCCTTAGATTTGTTGCAATACATCCTAGAGTGCTTTGCTCATTATGTTGTGAGAGTGATGGTAGAAGATTGTTGTTGTAAGCTAGATTCAAATGGGTGTTATATTTCATGCACAAATGTAAGGACAAATTCAAGTGATGGTTGGTTTAGGTAGTGCAACAACTAAGGAGGAGAGAGTATATTACAACGTCAATTCCACCAATTATCGGGCCAATTATTCACGTCTTTCTCTTCTATCAGTTGTATTGCCCATGCCATGATTTGATTTGTTATTTGCCAAAGACAACGTGCGATATTCAATTTTCGTGCTTAAAATATCGGAGTTCCGGTCTGTGGTTGCTAATTCTTTGGCTGATGTTGGGGTGGAGGTTTCATAATGGACAAGGGCTAACAAACTCTGAAGAATTTTGGGCTTCAAAAAAATGGTGTTGGTTTTATATAATGCAAGTCCAAGGGACAAGCCTGAGAACGGGTTGCATGACGGTAACCCATTACATGTTGCCTTGCATACAACCACAACTAAAGGCTGAATTTAGAAGAGGACGGCAAAGAGGGTTGGGGCAACTTGAGAATGCAAAGTGAAGGGCAAAGCGGTGTGTACAAAGGACTACAAGGTGAGTAGAAATGCTCGAGAGGCCTAGACAATTGGATGCTATTTTGAAAGCTCTTGCACTAGAAGAAAAATGTATCCACCACAACCGGTTAAAGAATGACTAAGTGTCCTATATGATTGTCTCATGACTATAGCCCTTGTTATTAGCACCAAATCTTATATGTACATTGTTTTAGTTGCTAAGTAGTCGTAGAATGAAGTGTAGGATTATGGGAATGTAACAAAGGTCAAATTTAGAATGAATATAAGCTATTTTCCATCCAATATTCATCACAGTTGTCGATGTTTACACTTTGTGGAATCTATTGTATTGATTTGTAGTCTCTAAGAAACTAATTTTGTTAGGAAAACAATTGCAACTATATTTGCACAAAAGATGAATTCAACTAAAAAACAATTGTTGCAACTTTACTATGATTGTGTTTTTTCCAATTGTTTTATATCTATTGTTCCATATGATTGTCAAGAGTACCATTAAGTTGGACATATAAGATTTGTAAGTTGTTGTACTCTTATGTAATGAATTTTGTTAATAGAATTCTAAGATTTCTACAATCTATAGAAATCTAAATTTTTTCAAAACCTATGAAATTGTAATGTTTCCTAAACAAGTGAAATCTATTAAATTCTAATATTTGAACATTTGAAATTTCAAAATCAACAAACCTATAAAAGCTACAATCACTATAAGAAAACAAGTTTTTTTTTTATGTTGCAGAAACATGAGACGGCGTCTTGTTTGACGCGGAAGTAATCGGCGTAGATGTCAGCTAAAATCCGTTTGAATTGACGGGCAAAAAACGTGCAAAAATCACCAAAAACGCATCGTTTTCAAGCTTGTTTTTTCCTGATGTCGCACATGACAAGGTGAACAAAGGTCTGTAGAGGTCGACATGTGGAGGCCACATAAGCGCCATGTCAGCGCCACATGCTCAACCACTGCCACATCATCTTTTTTTTCATCCATGCCGTTGCTGATGTGGTCTTTGACGTGGAGGTGGGAAATTGTGACGTGGTCAATGACGTGGAGTCGGGAAACTGTGACGTGGAGGCCACGTCAGCTCATTTTTGTGTCATTTGAATAATTTAATGGTGTTTTTTGAGATGTCAAATTAGACATTTTTTGCAACGTTAAATTACATGTTTTTTCAAACACCAATTGCTACATACCCTATTTACAAGGCAATATCAATAAAATTTAATATAAATTAAAAAAATGAAATGAACAAATTTTTTTTTTGAATTCAACAAAAATTGAAGAAAACTTACCATCAACCATTAAGAGAATTTTTAATGGCCAAATGAAGGAATTACTTCATTAAAAGTTAATAAAAATGAAGGATAAGGCCATTGTATTTATATCCATTCTCTGCCCATGGAAAGACAAACAATATGGGATAAGTAGAATATGGTTATTTCACTTGTTTACATGTTGATGTTGTTTTTGACGTGTATATGTTCTTTTAAACATAGAGATGTTGTTTCAGACATCTCGATGTTTTTGTGGACATTTCACTTTGAACACAATTTTTTTTTGATATATCCCATATCAATTGTCTCTCTTCCACCTCCCCACCTGTATAAAGACTTTATGTTTTCATCTATGGAACACATCCATTTTCATCCATCCATTTTTCTTTTTTTTGAAAGCATGCCACGTCATTGCCTTTTTCCTAAATTTTTTATATAAGGTCAATATTTTTCCATTGACCGTAGTAATTTTTAGTAATTTATCCATAATGAAAGTGGACTTCATGCTGACGTGGCAGTCTATGTTTTTTGAGATGTCACAACAAAACATGAGCTTGTTTTTTTAAACATTGTTAAAAACATCTCTGTCTACGGTGACATCTACTTGTTTTCCAACTTAGTCGCACATGTTTTTTGCAACATCAAATCAAATTCACTCTTTTGCACCTGTTCACTGCTTAACGCGTGACATCTCAACAAAAATGGCACGTTTCGGTCCAACGACAGCAAAAACGGGGTTTTCTTATAGTGAATGTCTACGTGGTAGTGAATGTTATATAAGCAACCATTTCAAAGAGTACATTGACAAAGTTCTAACTAGGCTATCGGATGAGAAACAACCCCATTGTCCTTTATTACTACAATTCTAAGAACAATTTGTCACAAGGAATGCAAGTCCCTAAATTAGCACCAATTCCAAATGTTCATTCAACTAAAAAAAGATTTGTTCTTTGTAATTGCAAAACCTTCATTTTCTTCTACTATTAGAATGTCGGCAATTGTGCCCAACTGCTTTTGTTGGTATGTGTTTCTATGCCAAAGAATATTTCAAGTTTTCTAAACTTCCCAAATTAATTTTCAGCTTTTAAATAGGGGCTTTATAGACCTCCTACTTTAATGTAGAAGCAATTTAGTTTTGTAATTTTGTGGGTGGGACTTAGCTCACTACCAGCAAAGCTAGGTAGAAGAGAAGGAAATAAGCCAATAATTCAAAAGAATTTGTAAGCCCATTTGTTGTAAGTTAAAGGACATTCCAAGTTTTTGCTTGGTCACTTCATTAGTTTTCTTTATTAAAATACGCCTTTAAAAAATTTGATATTTTCTCATGTAGTAATATATATCCAAAATTTCTCTTCATTTTTAAGTAACTACAAATATTTAAAAAGTTTATATGATTTAAAAAATAATTTCTTTGTAAAAATCATAATTACAAAAAAATTTAAAAATAATATCAAGTTTTTTAGCAAAAATAAAAATAATAGTAATAAAAATCATAGCGTAATTGATGCACTCTTTGAGCTCACATCTATAGATGCTAATATAAGAGCTTAGGATCATGAATACATGAACCTAGGAATCTAGACATCTATATTATTAAAAAATTCTATGATTATAGGGTACCTATGTCATAAATACTTATATTATATATGTTTATATTATAAGCACCTTTAATGATTGTAGCCTGGTATCTATTTATACCTAGAATCAAGGTTTGTCCGCTTGTAGCTTGCATTTCTAAGCTCACATGTTAGCATTGTTGAACTCACACCAAAAAAAATTTGATTGAAAAGTTCAAAAATGGTGTATTTTAATCCCTACAATCCCATTGTTCATGTAAGGGATAAAATGGATTTTAGATACGCTCTTATAGCCTCAGTTTTTGTTGCCATTTCTGGATTTTTTTTTTTAAAGATTGAAAACACATTAGCTTTTTGTAAATATAATTTTTATTTCAGATTGTATGTGGAAGAAAATACTATGCAAAAATAATTGAACCCAACCAACAAAAAAGTCCACAAAAACTTGAAATAAAATAATTTTTTTCTTATAGATTATATTTTTGCCTACATAGAAAGTTTGATTTAATTCATTTGGATTAGTGATGAGAAAATTATAGAGCTTCTTGATTGTGGACAATCATAGCATTTAGCATTTTCTTAGAAAAAATAATGTATTGGATTTCTTTTTTAACTCAATTTTAATTAGCAATTTAAAAATAAGGTTCTACAATATTTATTATATTTGTTTAAACAATCTCACAACTGGTATTAACAATATTTGTGATTAAATTCCACCTTAGAGCTGTTAAGATTTAGTCTTTTCTTCAATCTTATACCTACATCTATTTAATAATTTTTAGAATAATAAAAATGAAGTATTTAAGAAAATAATTAGATTGTCATTAAATTTTAAAAATCAAAATCTTTAGTACAATTTTTTTTAATTTAGAAGATTCAATGTCAAACAATCTAGTCATGAAAGGTGTACAAAAATTCAATTTCTTCACTTTAAACTCAAAAAAACTTGCAATATGTGTGGTAAAAGTGTCTAAAATTTTTTCTACACATTTTTTTTACTAGTCTTGTGCAAGATCCTACGATTAAACATTCAAAAAAGAAAAGATTTGTGAAGTTTTTTTCTATTTGTAGTAGAATTGACTCATTTGAGTGTTTTTTGACAAAAAAAAAGGCCTTATGACTTCAAAAATTAAGCTTCCAGGTTTCTACCTTTGAAATGTTACAAAAGCTACATTTTTAACAATTTTTGAAGAAAACTATAATAGAACAAAAAGTATATTACTAGATCTATATTTTCTTGGTGAAGTTTAAAGATGTTTTTAATGAAGAACTATGCAGAATGTAAAATTTATGTTTGACTCTTTATCATGCCTCTCGGGCTTAATTTGTCCTTCGTGGGTTAACCTCTAAGCGCTCCGACGTCCAATTTCTAGACGATGAATGGATTGAAATTCTTGGTTCTTTCTCACTTTTTTTAGATGAAAGTCATCCAAATTTGTGAAGATACTTTATCAAGTTCTTGTCCTATCTATCGGTTGGATTTGGTATTACTGAAGTACATATTTTTCTAAAATTACAAATGTGGAAGAATGTCAAGTGGTTGACCAAGCAAAAATTGCATTAATTCTAGTTCAAAACTGGATTTGTAAAAATGAGGATGTAGCTTTTAAGAACACAAAAATTTCAAAAAATCACTATGTTAAGAGAACCTCATTTGAAATGCATTCCAGCAAAAAAAATTCAAGAATAATAATACTCTACTTGTAATCAAATTTAGAAGGAATTCTAAAATTTCTCTTTCAAAATTTATAAAAAAATATTATTGATAGCATTGGTGAATCTAACTAAACTAATGGAATCTAAATCTCAAAATCTACAACTCTTATTTGTATGTGAATTCTAAATTATACTTCCAGACAATACTTTATGATGGATTTTTTCAAGTTGTCAATTCTGGAGAAGACTTTGGACGTTTAGGGGTTAACATTGTCCCTGTGGATGAAGTTACACTACACTAAATAGTGAAATTAGGTTGCTTTGACAATTAGGTTGCCTTACTTCAAAGCCATCAAAGTCAACAAATATTTTTTTTAATACTTTTCTTTGTACACATGGAGGTTCATGAGTCTCAATTACAACTACATTTAATTCAAAAGTAGTAAATTTTTGTAAAGAAACACCAAATACTTATATGGTGTAGAACTTCGAAAAATTAGTGTGGGGCAACCTCATTTCACTATTTAGTGTAGGTTTTGAAAGCATACAGTATTTGGCGATGACTCAAGGGTACTATGAAATGGAGATGTTCATTCGTCAGTTTTACAGTAATCCCGACAACACAAAACCAAGGTCAAGCAAGATATTTGTGCAACTTTTAAAAGCTAATTGTGTATTTAGTCACATTTCAACTTTTTCATAAAACTGAGAACTCAAAATCATTCTGGACAATATGTACCATTCTACCCATTGAACTTGCCCAACTTCGTTGAAAATTGTCATTTTATTTATGATCTAGTCCACCCAACTTGAATAAAAATTTGTTATCAGTGACTCACATTGAGTCGACCCACATTGGGTGTACTCACTTAGTGGAATCGAACCTGTTTTCAGGCGTGAAAAGAATATGGAAATACGAAAAGAAACATCATCGTTTCAAATCTTGCTGCAAATTGTATATAAGGACTTGCCTTACCTAACTTATCAGTGGAATTGAACAAAGAGAAAGAACTTCAATCACTGCAACACTCTTTTATTAATTACATTAAATGTTCAAATCACCTTATTTTTTCAAGCACTGCATAGCAACACTTCATTGAAATGGAAGTTGATTTTTTGAAAGCTGCAAAGATCCCTTCCAAGAGTTTTTATTTTGAGTTGCCCATGCTCACATTGATGAAAGTGATAGAGAGAGGATGGGATCTCTATCTGATTTAAAAACCAAGTGTAACTTAAAAAAATCGCGTCACTAAGCTACGTTGAGGTGGAGGAATCCATTGTTTGCATGTAATGTAAAATTCACATATATTGTGGAGCCAGAAAGCTGACAGTGTTTCAACAACAATTTCATTCATGTGGTTGGTGTGAGCATTTTCAAAGCATTACAGCAAAGTGATGAGATCAGATGTTTCGCTGCTTTGAAGATCGTGTTGAATGTAAGGAATGCAGGCATATGGTTGCCTTTCAAGCTGCAGGAGCTGTTAATCAAGCTCCTTACACTTTGACATAAACCACATTGATTGCATTGTGCACACGGATCTTAACTTGCACATTGTTAACAAGGATCCAACAAATGGCTCTGGAGAAGAACGATCTGCGAGGAAATTCTCCACCGGCGTTGCCACTATTTTTGGTACTGGGCTGCCACAGCCTGACATGGTGAGTCAATTTCTGTGCCAGATACCGGGATTAGAGAGAGCTGTCACAAGTTTAAAATTGGCGATAAATTGCCTTCGTTTTCTGTAGAAACATGTTGATACAAGACATTGCCTAGTGAGCTTTCCGAAATCGATTTTGAATTTGTGCATAGTTGATGGTCGTGCAATGCTTCGGTATTGATAATTTCTTGTGTACAGGAAGTTCGAGTGATTTTGGCGCTGCCAGTTTGTACGATCTAGAGGAATGAAATTAGTGGAAAACACTGTGAGTATCCTTTGTAATGCAAAATCAAGATTGCATTCTTGTGCAGTCACCATCAATCAGACCAAATTCCACTTTAAAAAACCAAAACCCCATTACTGGTGAATTTATTTATTTATTTTTCAAGGGTTTATATGATGATTGAAAGATGAATTTTCTTAATTCAATTGCGCAATGTGCAGGAAACGTCTATATGGACACCTTTCATTCTTATAAATCACAAAAAAAATTTACACTACAGAGAGTTTGATGACTGTATTTTAAAGAGTTTTTGGCAAACTAATTGCGGCATCATGATACAATTTCAACTGTTATACAGCTTCATGCATCCCTCTGCAAACAGAAAGTGAACCATTGTTGTTTTTCTTAACTTTGCTAGCTCGTATTTCTAATCGACACTTCATGATTCTAGTCAACACTTGCTTCACCAAAACGATTTTAAATTGCTCAGAAGCAAATTGGTAGACTTTGCAAGCGGACTACTTTCAATCAGACAGTGCAACTATGTATGCAAATTTCTCTGACACTCAAGTGAGGTCTGATATTTTAGTCACACGTGAGAAAATTACACCTAAAGGTACGTGAAGTCCCAAATATGGCGTATGAAAAAAAGAGGTTCAAATTCAATTGACAGATTTTTCAAATGCGTGCCCTACTTACAATCTCCAAGCACTGCTGGGAAAGTCTTGGGCCAGCATTCCTGAGATATTACAAGGTGGTGCTTCAGCCGATTTACAAGAGCTATCAGAAAACATTGCTTCGGCAAATTTGTAATGTTTATAACAAACAATAAACGTGCTGCAGCAGATTTGAAACACCTTCTTTAAGTCGAATTGAAGCGACGTCCAAATGTTCTGTGACATCTAAATGTATTAAAATACAGTTACGGTCCAACACAAGCTAAGAAACGTAACAGACATCGTGATCTCTATGTCAAGTAAGTTGGACTATATTTTCACCTTCTGTCAATAAGTAATCAGCCATTCCTTCGGTAGAAAACAGGTTCATACATGCAATACTGAGATTTGGATTCCTGTGAGCAATCTCTCAAATTTCCACTCTGAGAAATGCAGAAGTCTACTGTATTCTAAAATGGGGAATTTGCAATCAAAGAAGTCAAACGGATCAACTTTCATACATTGAGATTATGTCCGGTCATTGCAAAACAAGCCAAGTCCATACCACATTCATTGCCCACAACTTGGTAGGTCCTAACCGGCAATTATTTTTGATAACTTGGTTAGATTTACAATCACCTAGTCCAAAATTCCCAATACTTTCCGGTGGTGAAAACTCATATAATCCAAACAAAGTTTAGGTGTGCCAATAGTGAAAAACAACACATTTGCTTTCATTAATGGTTGCAATGGTTGCAACAAGATGATTTTGCATAAGAAACATATCTTTCTTGATTGTTTGGTAAAATTGGGTTTTCAATTGAGGAATGCTTCCAAATTTTGGATGAAAATGTGTAAGGATGAAGACGTGACCATCAAAATGGATGACATCATGACAACAAGCATGTTGTGACAATGTGCACTTAACATAGTAGAATGTATGGGTTTTGTGGGTATCCCATGGCACTCAAAATTTGAAACCGTTGATACAATGATTTGGTCAACTTCTCACTTCTTCATTGTGTTTTGGAGTTCGAGTCACGACATTGAAAATGAGATTTAGTATTTGCAACACTAATTATGAACTCTAACACTAAACGTCAACATGAACACTAATTGTCAAAGTTTTCAATTTTCACCAAACCAAATGAATTGGTAGTGAGATAGTTCACCTTGAACTAGTTTAGTATCTAAGATGAATATTATTTGTCAACTAAATGAGAATTATATTGAGTTACATGATAAAGTATGTAACACTATAATGTTACGTTCACACTTGGTGTTAATTTCTTTTGGATGCTGTTAGAAAGAAAATCGTGTGTGTTCACACTTTCGCTCTTTAGCAAATGCCAATCCTAGTTGGACAGCAAACTGACAAGGGAAAAGAGCAGTGGTTGAATCAATAAATGAGAACTCTATTCACGCAGCTACATGAACTTCAACCAAATGTTACATAACATAACACCTCAATCAGCAAGAAATATAGATTCCAGATTGTTAATAGCGTAGTTACTTAACTCCTAAATGCCCAAGCCTTTTGAAGTGTATTTTTTTATGAAAAATAAACATGGACCTATAGTTATCTCCAATGAAGTAAATTGTTTATTTTCCAAAATCTAACCGTATAGATGTTTAAAGAACTTGTTTATTAGTAAGCATACCAATTTTGAGTGTGAAATTGTGTAGGAATTGTGAGATTATAACAAGAGAATTGCATGTTTTCTATTTTTAGTATGTTTCCCTTCCCCACAATGTTTCAGAAATTTACATATAAAAGTTTTTTGGAATTGAAGGTGACATGAACAACCACAAATAGTGCTAAAATGCATGTTTTTTCAACGATGAAAATCATGAAAACACTTTACTCTTTCCGATGGGACCATTTTCAAAGCAAATGGGCATATACAATTTTTTAGATTTCAAATCAAGTGAAATTAGCAAAATTTGTTCAAAGCTAGGAACACTATAAGAAACCGATGTTTTTTTAAGCATCACAAAAAATGTGGCCGCGCGTTTTCTTTGACGCGCACATAGTCAGCGTTGATGTCACCTAAAATCCGTTATAACTGACAGGCAAAAAACGTCATGAAATTTGAAAAAACGCGACCGATTTCTGCTTGTTTTTTTGTGACGTCCTACAAAACGGGGTCTTGGAGAGTCACCAATAGAAGGCACGTGGAGGACAGGTCGACTCCACGTGAGCGGCTCAAGGGCGGGCAGGGCCACGTGATTCACTTTTTCATCCAAGGCGTTGGTGACGTGTGCCATGACGTGGACCCCTCAAAAAACTTTTTAACTTGATTGTGTCTGACATGGTGGATGACATGGAGGTAAGAGAATCTGACGTTTTTCATCCAGACTATTTTTTCATCCATCTTGGTTTTTTCATCCAATCCATTTTTTCAAAAAATAATTGGTTAACATAAATTTAAAAATAATAGTAAACAACAAAAAAAATGTAGAATTCACCAAGAAGTAAAAAAACTTACCATTTACCATCAATTTTATTTTGGTGGAAAAATTACATTAAAATGAACATTTTAAGGGTCATATTTATACCCATTCTTTGTCTATGCTGCGACAAACGATATGGGATAAATAGCCAAGGTTGTTTGAGACGTCCAACCCAACATCCAACACGTTGTTTCAGATGTCCAACCCGACGTCCAACCCGACGTCCATCCATCCATCATTTTTTTTTTTTCCAAAATATGCCACGTGGCTGCCCTTTGCTAAAAAAAATTGTCCATTATGAGACAAACAATATGGAATAATTAGCCTATGTTGTTTGAGACTTCCAACTCGACATCTAGCTCAACGTCCATCCATCCATCCATTTATTTTTTTCTAAAATATGCCACATGGATGCCCTTCTCTAAATCTATTTGCTGACATGGCAGTTTATGTTGTATGCGCCGTTTTATAAAAACATGGCCATGTCACAGTTGACATTGTCACAAACATAGCCGTCCACAGTGACATGGTCGCATTTTTTGCAAAACACATACATGTTTTCTGCAAAACACGTACATGTTTTTTGGAACATCTGACGTTTGAAAAAACACGACACGCTTGTTGCTAAACGCCACCCAAAACATGCTTTTCTTATAGTGGGAATTGAGTAAAATTTGCAAACTTTACTCTTTATTAATGGTACATATATGCCTCTGAGGACCTCTCAATAATCAAATGTTTTACTTTTTTAGTGAAAATGAAAGATTTCAATAGTCAATCCTAAAAATTGTATGTAAATTTTTTTAAACAATCAAAGGAATTTAACTGCCCACACCAAAATGAGCATGGAATTTTAGATCGATTATATATGGTCGACTGGGCAGTTAGGGGTTAATGGAATTGCAAATGGACAATTAACAAAGAACATTGACTTTCAACTAGGAGGTACTACAATTAAAACTCAAATGCCACTCACATCTTTTGTTTCAGTTAAATTGAGAAGAGAAGCTCTTAATATATAAGTAGGATGGTAGGAATTAAAACAACCAATGTGCAATATGTAAATGAGAATTAGTAGAAGCTCAACCGCTCATAGCTAAGTCTAAAGCAATAATTGCGTTTGGAATAGAATTTCATATTTCATTTAGGCACGGTAGAATACATTTTTTCAAAGACATCTGAACTAAGAGGAGTTGGTTAATCAAGTTAACTTTAATCTACAATTCTTTTTGGATAATTTTGAGCCTCTTATCAAAAGTTATAAACAAATTTTAAAGAGGGGTGTTTGAAAATGTTAAAGAAAATGTCCCTTCCAACCTCTCTCTGAAATTTATTCATAACTTTTGATTGGAGGCTCGAAATTACCAAAAAAAAATCGGAGATTAAAGTTAACTTGATTTATGAACTTCTTTTAGTTAAGATGTTTTTGAAAAAAAGGCATTCTACTATGCCTAAATGAGGTCTAAAATTATACTCAAACGCAATTCCAGGTTTTTGACAATGAGTGCTCAAGCTCTCATCTTCAAATTATCCCATACCCTTTGAAGGTTTATGATGAACAATGAATTTCAATATAAAAATAACGTCCCCAACCTTCATTCTCATAATTGTCTATAAAGTATTCATTTCACGTTGCTATCAATTTTAATTATTTGTGGCAGATGGTCAAATGCCATTGGTATTGACGCTTACTTTATTTGCCATGATGTGTGAATGATTTTTTTGGACGAGGACTGCGGGGAGGAAAAGGTCGCCTTCGTGAAGGTTACGCCCCAAGTTTGAACAATTTAAAATGACCCACTTATGTGGAACCAATGCCAAACCAACTAAAAATAAATGTTTTTTTATAAAACCTCCATCCTTCTGTCTTTGTCAGAGGTACTATTTTTTATGGCTGTTGTTACCAAATGCCAGGTGTACACGTACGTTGAGTACCATAATTTACACTAAATCTCATTATTAGTGTACAATACCATTCAAAAGAATTTTGCATACTATATAATATTATTGACATCTTTTATCTTGCGTAATCAACATTTAATTGTTATCCAATTTCAATTAAGTATACCAAATTTGGGTTTCAGAAAATTATAACTCCATTTTTGGTGATTTATTTTATTTAAAATTTATAGTTTTACATGATAATTTATTGAAAATCACTATTGATGAATTTTTTTAAATTTGATTGCGGCAATATCTTGGAAACAGCCATACGCACATCTTTCCTTCAATAAGTATCTCCAAATAGTTTTAGAATTTTTTCACAAAGGTTTCAAAAGTGGGGGTAACAATGTTCAAAATAGACATTTCTTGACTATAATTAGATTTTTGTGCATTTGACCATGAAGGTCTAGTTGCTTTGCCAAAATCTAGTTACAACAAGGAAATATCTATTTTTCAAAATTTAGACATTGTCGCTCCAATTTTTGAAATTTTTGTGAGGAAATTCTAAAACTATTTGGAGCTGCTTATTAAAGGAAAGATGTGAGTATGGATGTTTCTGACATAATGGCGCAATCAAATTTAAAAAATTCATCACTAATGTTTTTCAATGAATTATCATATAAAATCATTAAAAATTTAATGAAACAATTCACTCCAAAATGGAGTTTTGATTTTCTAAAATCCAAATTTGGTATGCTTGATTGGAATTACGTAAGAATTTAATGTTAAGTATGTAATACATTTTTCAGTTTTCTTTTGAATAGCAGAATAGGGTGTATAATTTAGAGTGAAGATACATATCCCACATGGGTTGTGAACTCTACCACAAACCCAATTCCATAAAGACCTCCTCTTCTCATCTAATAACTCATAGATTGTCAATGAAGTTAGTCCTTCACACATCTATCCCCCCAAGAAAAATGTGGATGATGACCAATGGATAATTTAGGGACATTTTTTTATTTTGACATAATTTAGTATCAAATATAAAGTGTTAAAAATTCAGGGTTAAGGTACATTACAGTACCGTAACTTTGATTTTTTAGTCCTTTGTTTTTCACATTTTAAATCATTTTAAACCATTTTTGAGATTTTTGTGGGTAAATTGAGAGAAGTTTGTTAAGACATTAAGCTTTCTCACCAAGCACGGAGATCACATGACCACACGTAATTCAATCTTGTTTTTGCAACCAAAAGAACCAAAATCACATATTGAAGGCAAGCAATGCCTCTTTTGGGCATTAATTTTGATCGCTAAATTGACTACAAGACAAAACAAATTGAGAAAAGGTCCGCCAAAACAAATGTCTTTTGGGTATGTTTTCTGAAGATGCAAATTTCTTTTGGGTATTAATATTCTACTATCACTAACGGAGCTTCATTGCCATTCAGATAACAACTTCTGAATTGATGGTTGCGAAACTCCATTGATTTGGCCTTCAACATGTGCTTCAATCTAATTTTTGCAACTAATTGTACGAAGAATTCAAGTTACATGACAAAGGCAAAAGAAGCTTCATGCAATGATTCTACAGAAGAGAGTCATGTCTTTTGATGACTATATTACTTATTGACCCCTAAATGCCTAAGGCCTTTTTGGAGCTTTCTAGAATTTGTTTTAAATTGAACAAAAAGTCAACATTTTAATAAGTTGTATCAATGTTTTTTGAATTGTAACCATACAAATTCAAACTAGATATGTTAGAGATCACATAAGAAAAGAAAACGCAATAATATCGCTTATGGATTGGAAGATTATAATGTTTGATCACGAGGGTGTTAAAATTGCAAAAGTGATTTGAAGTCTTTTAATCCTCTTTTCATATGTCAAATCTAAAAAGTTGGTCACCAAAAAAATATGAGGATAAAGGGCCTAACATGCACAACCCCAAAAAATTTATGGCTTCTCAAAATCTACTCTACAATTTTTTTAAGTGAATTTCTAATGTGATTTTTTCTCCAAGATCTAATGTATTTGAGGCCCATTTCCAAGAGCCTTCAATTCTACATAAAGTCAAGATTTGCAATGGGCACCCTTGCACAAAATCTTGAGTGGAAAAATTATAATCATTCATTTTCAAAATTGAAATTTTGATGCTAAAACTAGACTTCAAAAAATATATATAAAATATAAACCACTAGAAACAATAACTTGGTATGGTTTTATTTAACTTCAAAGTATTGTCTACATCAAAATTTGGTACCTTAGGCATTTAGGGGTTGACCACATTTTCATACTTCAAAGTCTTTTTCTCTGTATGCTCTAATTTTGCAATTATATATTATTGAAATTTTAATGTTTATTTTTCAAAGATATAACCACAAGTCTTCTAGAAGTTATAAAAATTCCAGATTTTTTTTGTGAAAATTTGAAATTACTATGAATTTTTAAAGAAAAAGAAAAAGAAATTCATGTCAAATACAAAAATGATTTAATCTGAAATTATCTTCACAAGTGTATACTATAAAGTAGAACATTGTGGTGCAAATCAATATACCGTTTCATTCTTAAATTAGAAAATCAATACTCCATGGTCATAGGCCAAATGTTCAAATTGCAATAAATTATTTATTTTTAGAAAAGATTTCAAATTTGTGTTGAAACTAAATTTGTTAAGCTTCATTTCATTAATAATATCAAGTTTATAAAAGATCTTTTTTATGACTAAAATTCTACTTAAGAGAAAAGAGCAAAAGTTGACAAAATACACTATATAATCATGTGTGGATTTGCTATTTTCATATGTAGGAAAGTCAAAAAATATCACGAGGAAGGAATATCCAAATTTTTTTTTTTTAAAAATTGGGTTCAAGCAATTTCCTCCCCCCCTTCAAAAATTGGATGAATTTTTTTTTGGCTTCCTTGAAATCATTTGAAGAACACAAGATGTCACCTCTCATATATGTCAAGGCTAACTCCTATAGAACTACACTAAAAACTATATTTAGTATTAGCAACACTATTTACAAACCATGACACTAAATATCATTAAGCCTACTAAAGTAAATAACATTAAATGTAATTTCTAACACTAAATATACTCTATGGTAAATCTGAAATCCGGAAATGTTTACATTTAGTGTTAGAACATATTAAAAAAATGTCAGCCATGACGGAATTCTTGCAGTGCCAAGCGAGAGTAAACAAAAAAACAAAAAGAAAACGACAACGGGTCAAAATCGAGCTGCTAAACTTGCAAAATCGGGCACACGAAGCGGCGGGAGATTCAAACACACCGGAGTGGCGGGAATGGGCGGAGTATAAACCACCACCTCCCCCAAAAAATTCCGTCATTTGTTGGATCGTGAGGAGGAGAGCAATGGCGGAAGGGAAGAGAGACCAAATTGCACTATAAAAAAACCCATGTTTTAGGTGCCGTTTTGAAAAAAATTTCAGGCGGATTTTAGGCGATGTCAAAAAAAACAAATTGTATTTCTTTTGTCAATAATCATGTCCAATATAACATCTGGATGTTATATTGGACATGATTATTGACAAAAAAATACAATTTGTTTTTTTTGACATCGCCTAAAATTTGTCTGAAAAAATTTCAAAACAGCACCTAAAATGTGGGTTTCTTATAGTGTTGGGAATGAGGATCGCGTGGGAGGGGACGCTGCGACAGGCAAGAGAGGCAAACAAAGTTTGATTGCAAGGGAAGACCAGGGATGGGAAGGCAAAAGGGAAGAGAAGGCGAAGGTGGTGCATTCAAGTCTAATACTACACTAATTACTCCAAAGTTCAGATTTAGTGTTGGGTGGGGTAGGCTGGTAATTACACTAAATGCAATCTAACACTAAATATAGTTTTAAGTGTAGTTCCACTACCATATAATCAAACTTCTTTTTTTGAGTTCAAATTAGCCTTGCAAGTTATATTTAAGTTTCAATGTAATATTTTTTTATATAAGACAATGTGATATCTATCAATGCTAAAATCTCTATCTGTAAGCCCAAAATTGATAGAGATTTTGTTATAACTTTGTAAATAATAAGTGAAAATGAATTGATAAGTATAGCAAGTGCAATATAATTAGTTTGAAATTCTCTTAGAAATAAAAGTAGCCATGAAAAATAGTGTGATATTTTTTTAAGTAATTTTTTATTTTTCCACCCATAACACACTTGGTAATGACCTTCAATCAAATGACAAATTTATCCTTTATAAATTTTATAGATAAATTCTTGATAATTTTCATATTTGAATGTTGATATTTTAGAATTTTAGGTGGAAAAATAAAATAATTGTGATTTAAAAATAAATAAATTATATATGTATAATAATTTTATTATCATAAAATAAAATAATTTTTTGGAATTTTGACCAAAAATGAAGTATAGAGTGAGAAAACAATATTTTTTAATTAAAATGTGAGATTCAATTTTAAAAAAAAAAGCTATGAATTAAAAACATGCAATGTTATATTATTTGGATTTTAATATATAGAGCTTTCAATTGCAATACCTCATTGAATTTGTGGAGCATTTCAAAATTTCAAAATGGAATAGAAATATAGCTTATTAAGCTTCATTTTTTTTAGTTTAAATCAAACCAAGAGTGAATACTTTGAAAGATACAATAAAATTTGAGCAATAAAATCAACTTTGGAGATGTGTGGATCCTTATTTAACCCCTAAAGGACCAAACACCGTTTTTTGACAACATAGCGTTTTTGGGCAGCTCACCACGAATGGAATTTTTATTTTTTTTCTTTGAAATTTTCACACAACACGTGCCCGAGGAGTAGCTTTAGGGCCCAACAATTTTCATAACTTTTGACCACATGGTTAAAAAGTTATGGTATGATATGTAGTTTTCATTGTTCGGCGGGCAACCCTGGCAGCAAAAAAAACTTCTTTAAAAATCATTTTCTAGAGAAATAAAAATTTGAAATTGGTTCTCTAGATTTATGTGCACAAGGAAAGCTTTGAATCATTCTACTTTGATTTATGAGATGAAAGTTATGAGGAATTTTAGTTGTGGGTAGTTTGCGGGTAGTTATGGAATCTCTACTCTAAAATAAACTTTGAAGTCCTTTATTTAACTCAATTTTCAATATTTTTGGAAAAAAATATAAACACAAGGTGTAGATTGTTTATTACAACATTACAATTGTTTGGATTGGCATTTTTCAATTCCATAATTAAATCCTTAACAATTTAGTGTTTTGAATCATTTTCTACTTCTTTCTACTTACTATTTTTTTCCTATATGTTGTACAATTCCAAATGATCTGAAATTTTTCAAGCATGTAGCTAACTTGCTTTGAAGAATGAATCCAAAGAGTTACCACCATTTTGGACATTTTTCCATACAAATGTGACCATGTGAAGTGCAGCTGCCCGGTTTTTCGCAGGGACAAAAAAAGGGTTTTTGTCACTTCAAATGCTAATATCTTGCAACCTACACAGTGGAAATTTCTGAAATTTTTTCCAGATCTTCTCAAACTAGTTTACTACAAGATCCTACGGTTACATGTGTCCAAAAATGTTTTTTTTTCCAAAATTTCGTACTTGTACTTGAAATGGCAGTTTGGGAGCGTTTTTTGTGAAAACATAGTCAAAAACCTTTAGGGGTTAA